>JAWPHD010000329.1:0-100000 GCA_037043455.1 Cyrtodaria siliqua
TTAAATCTATTTTTAGCCGTGGCGGCAAACTTGAATTTCCGGCCGACTCGATTTTTTTTTAGAATCAACTAGACATCAAGTGCATTAATTCCTGTGAAGTTTCATAAACACCCGTAAAGTAGTTTCAGGAGTAGTCGCTATAAATGTTTACTATATAACTCTTGTAAACAAAGATGATCGCCGGCAGCCATGTTGAATCAAAATGATTTTCAACAAGTTCCAACATCATGTCATGCTGATCATTTTAGAAAAAGTCCCATATCAATATGATATATCATTTATAGTTTTCAGGAAGTAGTCGCTACATTTTTTTAAAAAAACAATTTTTAGCAGTGGTGGCCATCTTGAATTTCGGTCGGCCTGTAATTTTGCTAGTATCAACTAGACACCAAAAGCAACATTCCTGTGAAGTTTCATGAAAATCTGTCAAGTAGTTTCAGAGGAGTAGTCGCTACCAGTTTTTATTATATAACGCTATGTAAACAAAGTTGGCCACTAGCGGCCATGTTTATAGTCGAATCAAAACAAGTTTCGACAAGGATCAACAACATTTCATGTTGATCATTTTAGAAAAAGTCCCAAATCAATATCACATATAGTTTTCAACAAGTAGTCGCTACAAACTTGTTTTTTAAAAAAACTATTTTTAGCTGTGGCGGCCATCTTGAATTTTCGGCTGACCTAAAAGTTTGCTAAGTTCAATTAGACATCCAGAGCAACATTCCTGTGAAGTTTCATGAATATCTGTCCAGTGGTTTCAGAGGAGTAGTCGCTACACACTTTTACTCTATGTTTACTCTATGTAAACAAAGATGGCCGCTGGCAGCCACGTTTAACGTCGAATCAAAACGATTTTCAACAAAGACAAACATCATGTCATGCTGATCATTTTAGAAAAGTGCCATATCAATATCGCTTATAGTCATCAAAAAGTAGCCACTACAAACTTGGTTTTTAAAAATCTATTTTTGGCTTTGGCGACCATCTTGGATTTTACATCTATGTGAAATTTTGCTAGGATCAACTAGACGTCATGGGCAACATTCTCGTAACGTTTCATATAAATCCATCCAGTAGTTTTAGAGGTGTAGTAGCTACAATAAAAAGTTTACGGACAGACGGACGGACGGACGACGGACAAC
Source organism: Cyrtodaria siliqua (assembly GCA_037043455.1). NCBI lineage: Eukaryota > Metazoa > Mollusca > Bivalvia > Adapedonta > Hiatellidae > Cyrtodaria > Cyrtodaria siliqua. The sequence continues at coordinate 1,143 of JAWPHD010000329.1, forward strand.
GCACCACGGCATAAGCTAAACATGTATATAACGATGCTCTACCCCACCAGACCACATCAGTCCAGACTCCAGGTAATTGTACCTACTCTTTTAGGACGTCCTATTGGTTAAGGTGGAGGGACTATAACCTTAGCTAAAACTAAACACACATGCACACACAAACACCAGACCACATTTTAGTATTAGCTAAGGCTGTAATGGAAAACAAACAAGTCTCAACAGTACACACGGAACATGATTTTTAACTTTCGGTAAATGAAAATACATAGTTGAATCATTAGAGACAGACAGTCTTTATCAGCTCGACTTTCACCTGGGTAAATACGTGAGGTCACATACCTTCATTCCTTCTCGAAGATGGGATTTCAAAATTGATTAATCTTGTCAATGGACAATACATGTAGGCCGCGAGAACGCGAACCAGATAAGGCACGAGTTATCGTCCTTGCAAGATTACGCGGAATAAAACAGTTTATCTGCGTATTATAATTATGTCTTTTAGTAGATTATAAATCCGAGTTCTGATGATTAATTATGAGTCAATTGTTTGACGCACTATTCTTTTAAAACACTTTATCTCACCAGATCAAATACGTGTCACCGAGATATGTACATTTTATAAGTAAATAACATTATATTTACATTGAACTCAATTTTAAATGTCTTACAAATTCAATAACAGAACAGTTATTGAATTCATAGATAGAGAAGATGTGGTGGGTTGTAGTGTGTGTTTTTTATGGTGGCGGTGGGGTGTGTGGGATGGGAGGTGCCGGGGGAGGGGTTGGTTGATGTAACTGAGATAAAGAGTAGAACATGACGACTGTATGAGGCGGGACCACGGAGAAGCGACCATAGGAGGCGGACCCACGAATGTGACAATATCAGGCGGACACATGCAAGCGACCGTTACAGGCGGACTCATGAAAGCAATCGCAGCACCACGGAAGCCACGGTAGCAGGCGGACCCACGGAAGCGACCGTAGTAGGGAGACACACGGAAGCGACCACAGGGTTTCCTAGAAATGTTCAACCAGGTTGATAGATAACAACTAATTCTTAAGATAGATACATTCATATTCACTATAGGTGCCTTTTTGTAGTACCACCACATCAATACTAGTCTGTTGAAAATATGTATACAGAACAATAAACAACAGCCTCGACATTCGGAGCGTAATTTTAAAGTTACACAGCTAAATAGTAAAATATGCTATTTTTTTCTCCCAAGATTTTTACCTTATGAACAAGTTTGATTGTAAGCTTATGCACTATTTAACAAGTTCTGATAATACCGGACTCGTATTCAAAATATATAACGTAGTTTTGTGTTGAAGAAACGTTTTTGAACACAAATTCCTTTTTCTTTTATAGATCGGATTGTATTTGGTCTTCTTCAAGAGTTGCGCGCAACATGGCGCTCGCCTAAAGTGACGTGTCCACCTTACATGTTTCAAATGACCTTCATCTTGATAAAATCGAGGGTTTATGCAACATCTGCATTCAAAAAGGTAGCGTTCATAGTTTTCCATAAAAGGAGCTAAATATAGGCTTTACTTATAGACAGTGTCCCTTTAAAAAGTTAATTTCATGTTGAAAATGCTGAAAATGGCAGGCAAAAATGTCCACTATTAATTGGGAAGTATCATGTTAAACAGAGGCTGTTTTTTTTGCTCTCACAAATTGACATTTTAATTTAAGCATATATCATGTTTTATCATGAACATGTCATCACAAATTAATGCTGGCATCTGCTTGTGAGCAATGGCAGTTTTAAAGGCCAGGTTTGAGTATAAAAACTCCAACATGGCCATTTTTCAAATCATTATTCTATCAGAGAGGTTTAATCACAAATTTCTAAATCATATTTGGCTTTTTTAAAGCATTTGTAAACTCAAAATTTGGCATGTAAATACATTAAACATTACTCTGTACATATATAACAAAGCAATTGTATCATGTATTTATTTTCTATACAAAACACGTTTGAACTGAATCAAATTAGATGTTCTTTAACGGCTCATCAACACAGTACAGGTTATTTACAGCCACCCCAGAGAGAGGGGAAGGATACATAGTAATTCAGGAACCTGCCCTACTCTTACTATCAACTAGATTCCTAAGGTTCTTTAATGTTCTTGGAGGATAGACTCCAATACATGGGACTGCATATATTTTTAAACAACATAATTATTTTGTGTTTTATAAGCTGAAAGTAACAGTGTCCCTTTAAATAGAAGAATTCTTTTAGCAAACTTGGTTGTTGTGTAATGTTTGTCAACATTAAACATTTTAAGTGCTAAACCTTTAAATATAAAATTGTTTTTATTGTCATTGTCATTGAATCAGTATTGTCCTTAAAATCATATTTTTTTTAATAAATGAGTTTAACTAGAGAAAGATTTGTTATTTGCTTGGTTTGTATTTTCCAATCATCAATTCACTTGGAAATGTACATCAAATAGTTTTTTTTAGCTGCCATGTAATTACTGCAATTAATTGTTTGGTTTAAACATATTTATTTCCAGAAACCTTACACATTTTGGATATATATATAACAATGAAAAATGCAGGTGTTTACATTTTAATCGCACAGCTTATCAGTGGCTGTCAAGTGAAAAGTGTATATGTTCTGTATAATTGTTTCAATTACCAGCTCGTCGACTTCCATTGTTTTTTAATCTAAGCATATCAGAAAATGTCAGTGCATATTATAATTAATGTAATGTTCTCTCTATGGGTCATTTTAGTGGTTGGAAGTTATTAAAATAACAAGAATTATGTCCAGTGAGTTTAGATATTTAATCTGTACTTCACCATGTTATATTGTTAAATGTATTGTGAAATTCGGAGAGAGTACATGTATTCAAGAGACCACTGACCTTGACAGGGTAAGTTTGAGACTGAACGTTATTGGAATAAGTACAATGATAAGTGATGTCATATATGAAATTTGAACGCTCTACTCTATAGGACAAAAAAGTAAAATAATTTAACGCACATTTTAACACAGTTTTTGAAGACGGTACAGGTATTTAAGTGGCATTGACTCCGACCCATGGTCAGCTGGAGAGCTGGAAGTTATTGGCATTAAGACAGACAATGACAAGGAGGTTATATATGAAATTTGAACAATCTGCTCCAAAGAACAAAAAAGCTATGAGAATTTAACGCACTTTAACACTTTTTTTTCGGAGACGGTACTCCAAAGGACTACAAAGTTAGAAGAACTTTAACGCAAACCTTAACCAAAACCTTAACCAAAACCTTAACAGAAGCCTTAACTTAACCAAAATCTTAACGCTAACATATTGCATTGTAACTTTCTTGTCCTTGGGAGTAGAATGTTCAAATTTTATATATAATCTACCTGGTCATTGCCTTCCCTAATGCCAATAGCTTCTAGCCCTCCAACTGACCCTTGGTCAGAGTCAAGGTCACTTAAATACATGTACCATCAATAGTTGCCTTAAAATGTGCGTGACGGTACATGTATTTAAGTGACATTCACTCGGACTCAGGGTCAGTTGGAGGGTGGAAGTTATTGGCATTAAGACGGACAACGACGAGGAGGTTATATGTACAATTTCAACATTCTACTACTAAAGACAAAAAAGTTATAAAACAATATGTTGACGCCGTCGAGCCCGTCAACATTAGCGGCGCCAATGTCTCGCATTTTGTCAAAAGGCGAGACAATTAAGAATTGTAATATACATAACATGTATTCTAGAGAGATTCAGTTGAAAGAATTGATGTTAGAAAAAGTAGGACTTACAGACCCGTAGCTAAGCTGAGGCACACCGAGGCAGCTTCCTCGGTAGAATTTTGGGACATGTACACATATATCGATAAATAATTAAGCATTGACAAACTTGTATTTCTTAAAACTGAAATCTTGTCAGGGACAAAGGAATGATGAAGGATGAAGGAATCGCACATACATCGGAGTGTGGATGGGCTAAAGGGTGCATACCACCGGACCTCCATAGAAAGGGATTTACCTCGGTTTAATTTTAGGGCTGGCTATGGGCCTGACTTATCGCCAAGTTCAGTGTAAACTTGTGGCATACATGCTAGCCAGGGGCGAAGCTGTGCCTAAATCAGTGTGTAGGCACAATGTCTAGGGGGATCTGGGGGAATGCTCCCCCTGAATATTTTTTCTAGAAGAAGGCAAATCCTGCATTCTGACGGTATTTCAAGCAGCAAACAATATGTTTTTAACTCGTGATTTCAAGCTTTTTTAATCTGCGATTTCGCAACAAAAACATCGGAACAGAACAAAATAACATATATTAATATGAATACTTGCTTTCTGAAAATCTCTCGAAATTTTGCACAATCATGGTGTGTTTGGTTCCGAAAGACAGCGAGCGAAAACAGTTCGTATTTTCTGAAAAATTGGTATGAGCTGACCATACCCCTCCACCCACTACCCCACTCAGTTCTTATTGCATTTTTGTCATTTTTATTTTTGTATTTATGGGGACAATGTGTAGGCACGTGCCTACAGTGCCTATAGGCAGCTACGGCACTGCTAGCTAATGATTTCGATAACAAAGTTAAATGCCCACCAAATGTCAACTGAAGAAGGTAGATGCAAGAAACTTACATGCCGACAGACGAAGTGCTTTTTTGTCGCATTAAATTTTTATTTCTCAACCGATTTAAGGTATTTTTATTTACCACTAACAATTTCTGTTTCACTGATGTACAACTTATTTAGGTACTAGATGAATTTTGTCCAAAAAAACCTTTGGCTATATGACGCGTTAAACCTGACTTTGCCAAACATTTCAGTTCTAAGCATAAACATTTCATTTAATACACAAATCAATAATATAATAGTCTCTGGATTGTATCGGATAAATTTAAATTTATCAAAGTCCATTCTCGCTTGCCCGAGTTTTACAGCTGTACCCTTTGTACCACTGGGGAGATGTGAGAATGAGAGCCCAGAACTCTGCCCTAATCTTACTAGTAATCTTAATACTCCTCAAAATAATTTGAGGTCCATGAAGATTTTGGTTATTTATTATAGTGCTGTAAATCAAAAGTTTACTGTCTTTTATTGCAAATTTAAAGTTAAGTTGTATTCTTTTACAATTGTTACATTAAACACATGTATTCACCTTTTATATGACTATGAAATCCATAATATTAAATAACTGTTCTATGTTGTGGTTCGTAAATTATTTTGAGGAGTATGTTATGCCAGGGAGTAAGTATTTCACGAACGAAATATTCTTCCTGAGAACAAAAGTAACCTAATGGCACCAGTGATCAAAAGGAAACCAATGGCACCAGTGATCAAAAGTTAACCAGTGGCGCCATTGATCAACAGTAACTCAGTGGCACCAGTCAAAAGTAACTCAGTGGTGCCAGTGATCAAAAGTAACTCAGTGGCACCAGTGATCCAAAGTAACTCAGTGGCGCCAGTGATCAAAAGTAACTCAGTGGCGCCAGTGATAAAAAGTAACTCAGTGGCACCAGTGATCCAAAGTAACTCAGTGGCGCCAGTGATCAAAAGTAACCCAGTGGCGCCAGTGATCAAAAGTAACTCAGTGGCGCCAGTAATCAAAAGTAACTCAGTGGCACCAGTGATCCAAAGTAACTCAGTGGCGCCAGTGATCAAAAGTAACCCAGTGGCACCAGTGATCAAAAGTAACTCAGTGGCGCCAGTGATCAAAAGTAACCCAGTGGCGCCAGTGATCAAAAGTAACCCAGTGGCGCCAGTGATCAAAATTAACTCAGTGGCGCCAGTGATCAAAAGTAACTCAGTGGCGCCAGTGATCAAAAGTAACCCAGTGGCGCCAGTGATCAAAATTAACTCAGTGGCGCCAGTGATCAAAAGTAACTCAGTGGTGCCAGTGATCCAAAGTAACCCAGTGGCGCCAGTGATCAAAATTAAGTCAGTGGCGCCAGTGATCAAAAGTAACTCAGTGGCGCCAGTGATTAAAAGTAACTCAGTGGCACCAGTGATCCAAAGTAACCCAGTGGCGCCAGTGATCCAAAGTAACCCAGTGGCACCAGTGATCAAAAGTAACCCAGTCGCGTCAGTGATCAAAAGTAACCCAGTCGCGCCAGTGATCAAAAGTAACACAGTCGCGCCAGTGATCAAAAGTAACTCAGTGGAGCCAGTGATCAAAATTAACCCAGTTACGCCAGTGATCAAAAGTAACCCAGTGGCACCAGTGATCAAAAGTAACCCAGTGGCACCAGTGAACAAAAGTAACCCAGTGGCACCAGTGATCAAAAGTAACCCAGTGGCGCCAGTGATCAAAAGTAACCCAGTGGCGCCAGTGATCAAAAGTAACCCAGTGGTGCCAGTGATCAAAAGTAACCCAGTGGCGCCAGTGATCAATGTAACCCAGTCGCGCCAGTGATCAAAAGTAACCCAGTGGAGCCAGTGATCAAAAGTAACCCAGTCTGGCCAGTGATCAAAAGTAACTCAGTGGAGCCAGTGATCAAAAGTAACTCAGTGGCACCAGTGATCAAAAGTAACTCAGTGGAGCCAGTGATCAAAAGTAACCCAGTGGCACCAGTGATCAAAAGTAACCCAGTGGCACCAGTGATCAAAAGTAACTCAGTGGCACCAGTGAACAAAAGTAACTCAGTGGCACTAGTGATCAAAAGTAACCCAGTGGTGCCAGTGATCAAAAGTAACCCGCAAGTGATCAAAAGTAACCCAGTCGTGCCAGTGATCAAAAGTAACCCAGTGGCGCCAGTGATCAAAAGTAACCCAGTGGCACCAGTGATCAAAAGTAACCCAGTGGCGCCAGTGATCAAATGTAACCCAGTGGCGCCAGTGATCAAAAGTAACTCAGTGGTGCCAGTGATCAAAAGTAACCCAGTGGCGCCAGTGATCAAAAGTAACCCAGTGGCGCCAGTGATCAAAAGTAACCCAGTGGCGCCAGTGATCAAAAGTAACTCAGTGGTGCCAGTGATCAAAAGTAACTCAGTGGCGCCAGTGATCAAAAGTAACCCAGTGGCGCCAGTGATCAAAAGTAACCCAGTGGCGCCAGTGATCAAAAGTAACCGAGTGGCGCCAGTGATCAAAAGTAACCCAGTCGCGCAAGTTATCAAAAGTAACCCAGTCGCGCCAGTGATCAAAAGTAACCCAGTCGCGCCAGTGATCAAAAGTAACCCAGTCGCGCCAGTGATCAAAAGTAACCCCGTGGCACCAGTGATCAAAAGTAACTCAGTCGTGCCAGTGATCAAAAGTAACCAAGTGGCGCCAGTGATCAAAAGTAACCCAGTGGCGCCAGTGATCAAAAGTAACTCAGTCGTGCCAGTGATCAAAATGAAACCCAGTGGCGCCAGTGATCAAAAGTAACCCACCAGTGATCAAAAGTAACCCAGTGGCGCCGGTGATCAAAAGTTACCCAGTGGCGCCAGTGATCAAAAGTAATCCAGTGGCGCCAGTGATCAAAAGTAACTCCCTCGTGGCAGTGATCAAAAGTAACTCAGTGCTGCAAGTGATCAAAAGTAACCCAGTGGCGCCAGTGATCAAAAGTAACTCAGTCGTGCCAGTGATCAAAAGTAACTCAGTGGCGCCAGTGATCAAAAGTAACCCAGTGGCGCCAGTGATCAAAAGTAACCCAGTGGCGCCAGTGATCAAAAGTAACTCAGTGGCGCCAGTGATCAAAAGTAACTCAGTGGCGCCAGTGATCAAAAGTAACCCAGTCGCGCCAGTGATCAAAAGTAACCCAGTGGCGCCAGTGATCAAAAGTAACCCAGTGGCGCCAAAGATCAAAAGTAACCCAGTGGCGCCAGTGATCAAAAGTAACCCAGCGGTGCCAGTGATCAAAAGTAACCCAGTGACGCCAGCGATCAAAAGTAACCCAGTGGCACCAGTGATCAAAAGTAACCCAGTGGCGCCAGTGATCAAAAGTAACACAGTGGAGCCAGTGATCAAAAGTAACCAAGTCGCGCCAGTGATCAAAAGTAACCCAGTGGTGTCAGTGATCAAAAGTAACTCAGTGGCGCCAGTGATCAAAAGTAACCCAGTGGAGCCAGTGATCAAAAGTAACTCAGTGGCGCCAGTGATCAAAAGTAACCCAGTGGCGCCAGTGATCAAAAGTAACCCAGTGGAGCCAGTAATCAAAAGTAACTCAGTGGCGCCAGTGATCAAAAGTAACCCAGTGGCGCCAGTGATCAAAAGTAACTCAGTGGCGCCAGTGATCAAAAGTAACCCAGTGGCGCCAGTGATCAAAAGTAACTCAGTGGCGCCAGTGATCAAAAGTAACTCAGAGGCGCCAGTGATCAAAAGTAACCCAGTGGAGCCAGTGATCAAAAGTAACCCAGTGGCGCCCGTAATCAAAAGTAACCCAGTGGCGCCCGTGATCAGAAGTAACCCAGTAGCGTCAGTGATCAAAAGTGCCTAATGGCACCAGTGATCAAAAGTAAACCAATGGCACCAGTGATCAAAAGTAACCCAATGGCGCTTGTGAGGCGCATTCAGAGTCTAACGTGCTATCCACTAGGCCAACATCATTAAAAGTTATAAACTACTTTGCTCAATTTAAATTTATCCGATACAAGCAAAGACTATTATATTCTTGATTGGTGTATTAAATGAAATGTTTATACTTAGAACTGAAATGTATGGCAAAGTCATGTTTAACGCGTCATATAACAGACATTATTATTATTTTATTTATATCCGCACATGTGCATACTAAATAGTCAAGGTGTATTTATATTTATATATGTGTGTCACTAATTCAGGGTTGAAACGTCGAGCATAGTTATTTAGTCATTATTTTCACATTATCTGCCATTGTTACTTTATTAGTATTCATAAATTATGTTTTGACATCAAATGTATAATTATTATCTGAAGGAGTTTAAATGTATTTCCTTTTTTAAATTAATTATTAAATGAATTTCACATAAATGATTTCACATAAATGATTTCACATAAATACTTTTAATATAATGATGTCGTATGTGTATGACCATTATCATGTGACACATTGCTGTACATGTATAATTTTCGTCTTTACGACAACCATATGCATGGGTTTTTATACCTTATAATCTGATTTGATAATATGATCTTGACATACATCATTTCTATAAAACGTAGAAGGAAAACCAATGGTTCAATGCCAACTTTAACTGCTAAGTCGAAATAATAAGTATGTACTATCAGTTTAAACATAATAATCAATAAACTCATACAGACAGATTTATGTTGTTCTTCCGAATATAGAAAGAAAAAACCCACCAGGGATAATTACAACGGTAGCCAATCAATAGACAAGAAGCCTCATGAAATTACGGCTGCAAATTCTAGCAGACGCTCAAGATACAGAATATATCACCACAATACCTTTTTTTCTTCTCCTGAATGAACCTGTTCAAAATCCGGCTATATTACACAGTATTTATTCGGTGTGCTTTATCGTATCAAGCTCCGAGATGTTTAATACACTGCCAATGTTAGTATCATGTTTCGCACCAAATGCTCTATAAGCATAGCCGGGTACACGTATTGATCGTAACAGAGCGTGTCCGTGAAGGAGAGTTTGTGTATAAAAGTGCACCAGTCTACAGTGGTTTAATAGGGGGCGCTGTTGGGTAAAATGGCGGCGCTTTTACGGAAGTGTCTTTATTTAACATATATTGATACTTAGAGTTTCAAATGTTTCCCATTATTGTTAACATTTGTTCTTTTTGTATAAAACACGTTGAGATATATCTGGAATATTACGTGGAATTAGGTGTATATAATAGTGTAGTATATGCAATTTTTTGATTATGCGTTTTTTCCCCCTTTTAATCCGGGAACTATGCCCTACTCTTACTATCGAATACTCCTATATTATTATATATTATTTTAAATACGTAGTTTTCATTGGCTAAAAGGTAGTCACGTGTAAGTCATTATTTTGAACTATTGACTTTAGAACGTTTCCTATGAGGTTCACTTTGGTTTTGTGGTCAATAGTCTTTTTTACAGGTCAATAGTCTGAGAATGACGTTGCACTTTCCCATGAAGTGAAGTCATGCATGCAAACACGTAAGCAAAAAGTAAGAAAACTAATGGAGTTTATACGATTCAGTATAATAAAACAACTATCTCTACTTCTGTTTCAGTAACTAGTTAAACATTATTCATCCTTGGGAATGACTATTGACCCCCAGCAGTAAACTATTGACCTCGATTTCGTCTCGGTCAATAGTTTACTGCTTCGGATCAATAGTCACTCCCTTGGATGAATAGTTTTAACTATTAACCTCAACAGAAGTAGATAGTTGTATACTTATATAGGGTCCCTAAATGGTCGGAGGGTTACGTCCCTATCCGATAGACGATGCTAAGTGGCGTGTATTGCTTGGGGACACACTAACGAAACACTCTGGCACTGGTGAGAGTTAAACCCATGCACCTCAGACAAGTCTACTATGCTATGAACTGCGCTTCCATGGCCTCCATGACCACTATTTGTTGCTATACATGGGTACCAAGGGTACTTAAGGGTCAGGGTTGAGTATAAAAAACCAAAATGGCCCCAGAGAAACTTTTCTAATCATTTTATGCATTATGCTGATTAGAGAGGTTTAATCACACATTTCTAAATAATAAAGCATTTTTAAACCATACAATTTGGCATGTAAATACATTAAACATTACTCTATACAGCTATATCAATATAATTATATAATGTATTTATTTTCCATACTTTCTAGAACAAAACTTTTATTCCTAACTGTCAAATTTTGAAATTGGTGCATCTATTAATAGCTGTACCTGTAAAAAAGTGATTGGTCAGAGTGCTGAAATCTTTATCTTGAAGCAGACGAAATACTAACTGGTTACAGTGTATACATAATGACGGTAGAGTCTACCTAACGCTGGGGTTTAAGTGTGCGGACACACGCAACCTGAGTACTTATCTGTATACACACACATATCAACATTTGCTGTTCCATACACAAGTAAGAAATCTCGCGAGGTGTCATTTTCCTAGACTCATTTATCAACTTCGGTGACATCGATACTTTTCTGGTTACCTGAAAACAAATATTATTGGAATATAATCTTTGTGATGCGAATCGCTTTCCGAATAAGATTACAAATGAGTTGAAATTTATACGTAGCAAAAATTGAAAGAACGTTTACTCCAGTTCTCTTTTCCCCCTTCTTTCTGAATGGAAATTTAACGGCTTGATAATGATATTTGATATTTTCTTCACAACTTGGTATGCCTTTTTGACATTTAAATTTGATTTGTATTGACGCTAATTGGAGATTTACTCATTAAGGGGTTTGGGGGATGGGGGTGGGGTGCAGAGAGGTGGGGCATACATATTTTTGTTTGTTTTACGTTTCCTTCTTCTTCTTCTTCTTCTTCTTCTTCTTCTTCTTCTTCTTCTTCTTCTTCTTCTTCTTCTTCTTCTTCTTCTTCTTCTTCTTCTTCTTCTTCTTCTTCTTCTTCTTCTTCCAAAGTAACTTTTAGGGTAGACATCCTTGGCGGAATGTCTAGTACCCTGTATTTGTTTGTATGTTTTTGACGTCATTTCCGACACGTTTAAGGTTATGTATGACGTCGATTTTTTGTGGTGGAGGCCTGACCAACCACTTTTCCTGGGTAGAACCAGTACTGTACACCTCCCGCCATCCGTTAGAATCGACGCTTCCTCGCTTACAAGTCGAGCTCCAAGCCGGATTCGAATCAGCCGCGGCGAGAGGCGAGAATGTTTACAACGCAACGTCGTTAACTCCTCTGCCACCGCCAATTACGTTCTGCCATAAATGAAAGTACATGGTGAAGCGAGTAGTTTGTATAGATGATGTTTCATCGATTGGAATAAATTCTAATAATTGTACATTTTTCAGGATGAAAGTTCACCTGTCAGTCCTTTTCCTACATCTCCAAAGAAGTCCGGTCATTTTGCAGCAAGTTGACGTCTGGCTAGTTCTGTGACGGAATAACCAACACTGAACTATCAATAAATACGTTTATAACCATAAACAACAAAATATAATCGTTGATATATTTTCCTTTCGATTTTCGTTTAAATTCGTTCTAAACATTGTAATATATGCTCACAATCTTTATATAAGACGTGGACTTTTGCGTACATAATGTTTTGACATTCGTCAGTCTAACCATGCAATGCTGGTGAAGGATATCCCTCGAGAAATGGTGTAAATTCTGAAATGAACGAGACGACCTCCCTCAGATACAATTATTACCTGTATCGGAGTAATCGGTTGCTGCCGGAGTTTTCAGTTGCCAGTTGAACGGTGTGAAAAAAATCTTAATCGAGTTTTTGGTTTACATCTTGTATGTAAAACATATTCTCAGACAACTGTTTGTAAAACATATTCTTTGGAATACATACGCTATCTTATAACAGAAGCACCCGTACAGATTTGTCAAAATATTGCTCTTAACACGCGTTCTTATCTCCTCTTACACAGTATTTCCGCTCAAATGTTGTGAAACAAATAAGTGTCGTAGAGTGACAAATTTACAAAATTTGCAGTAAATATACAAAATGCAGGTAATCCAAAACCATAAGTACATTCTTTGACATCTACTTTATAAGACATTTCAGTAAATTAACATCTGGAAGAGAAGGCTCAAATTATTCTTAAAATGTTTGCACTAAAGGTAACAATAACACTTTTGGGACTAAAGGTAACAACCTTCACTAAAGGTAACAAAAAAGTTTGCACTAAAGGCAACACTTGCTGCACTAAAGGTAACACGATTTTTAACCTACACTAAAGGTAACAGCCATGTGCCCTAAAGGTAACAACACATTTCTGATGCAGTTTATATTAGAAATTCAGATTGCTCAAACAAACACGTTATTTATTTTAGAAGAATGCTGCCAGTTTTATAGTACAAATACAATATAATTCTTAGTTTTATTATCAATTGTGTAATGTTGTGACATCGTTCATTTTGATTCAGCTCATGTGCCCACCATTGATAAGGGCAACGCCTTTTACTGCTATTTAGTATTATTATCGATCTCCCTTTTTGATTCATGAATTCGGGACTAAGTGCATGTGTTAACTATAGCTATGTAACCATTTTTTAAATATATTTGAGTCTTGATGCCGTCATTCAAGAATATTGCAAGTATGTCTTTATCACCAAAATACAATGTAAGCTCCTTTTTAATTATGATAGTGTTGTTTTATTTGGCAGCCATCGTTATTTTCAAACTGACACATATACAGGCCCTCTTGTGCCTCTTGTACATTTAGGTGCAGTGAACTATTTGGAGTAAATTGATAATTATTTTTCACGTAGGTGAACAGGTTTTGCGATTTTAAATGGTGTGGTAATTACATACATGTAAAATTAATACATTATTCTTGCATAAATTGAATAAAACGCATCATTAGTCGCTAAGAATCAAAATATATTGCTATTGAATTTGTAGCCCATTCCTATTGAATTTATAGCCCAAAAAGCACCAAAAATTACAGAAGATGGTATGGTGAAATTATGGTTACACTCTAGAGTTTCGTTGAGTTTCGTTTGTATATTCTTGGACAAGACAAGTTCCCTTTAATATCCTCGGCCGTCTATACAAATGTGTCTATGTTTATGAATACATACATTATGTATGTTTATGTTTCATCTTGATTGATTTTTGACAGCTTTTCATTTTTTAAATATCAAATTGTCATATGCTTTGATATGTGTTCATAAATATGCGTACATCTATTTTATAAATGACGTTTTATTATATACCGCTTTACATATCATTAAAATAGAATACATGTATCAAAAACAACAAATTAAAACAAAATTACATAAGGTCATCACCAACACTAAAGACATGAAAACATGTACATTACACGCGCATGAAACATGTACATTACATTCCAGCAACAACTACACCTGTGTTCATTACACATCAAATTCTGGTGAATTTACCAACTGGCATACTCTTAAATTAATTAATTAACCCACAATGTTCACAATCGCACAAACAACCATTCACATTTCATGTTAAAACATCCATTGTTCTTAATGTATTACTAGCTGGGCAATCCCCAAAATTCCAGTCTGACATTTTCCAAAATCTATTTTTAGTAGCATACTGATAGCCTGTAGTGTGATACGGGTTGTTGTATTCCATTGTAAGAAAATGAAGGTACCATGTATATATTATTGATAGGTATATAATAAGTCTATATAAATTGGTATTAGAAGAGTTTCCCCAAATCTGGACTTATATATATGAGTGTGTTGGTTGATCTGGTGCTGCTGCTGTGATATCGATTCTGTTGTCTGTATGTAGATGATGTGTCTCTTTCGCTCTGTGTAGTTGTCGCTGTGGCGGTGAAGTGTTGTCTGGCTGGTGGTATGACCCCCTGCGCCGCACACACCGCCCGACGTCCTGTCCCCCTTCGGTCTTCTGTCGAATGTAGGCCCCTTCGCGTCAATAACCGGGATTATGGTTGTGTCCAGTGTTATCTCAGCTCCGGCTCCGGCCCGCGGACTTCTGACTTCCAGGTTATGTAGACATTAGATGATGTGTGCCGTTGATGGGACGCAGGAGACATCTTTACTCTAGGTCTAATGACAGTCAGTCTGCCAATCTCTCTCGGCTTCGGCGTCGATACTGGTGGTTACGGTTCGCCACAATTTGACCTCAGCTCCGGCTCCAAGTTTCCAGCAGACTGAATGTCATCAGTGCCAACTCAGCGACGTGCACGCGGTGAAGATAGAAGGTGGAAGAAAAAAACACCTGGCTACATGTAACTTATATATTTTATTGTTTTAAATTACTGGTCTTGCCTATACTGAATATATTAAACCAATAACAATGTCTGCTGCCCAGCTTTGAACTTCAGATGTTGGAAAAGCTGTACAGTAACCCTATGTGAAAATTAATTGAGGTGTGAGACCTGAAGTTGCATGCTAAGTGTGTGGACGGCCGACGACGACCGACGTCGCGACAAACAAATTGACTCCTTTTGTCAGGCGACACAGAAAGTGTGTTCAAAAGTTAAGAATATCTTCTGCGGATGCAATACTTCGTTAATACATATTAGTATAGCCGAGTTGTACATGAAAGAAAAGGTTTAGTGCATGCATATTATTATCGGTTTCAAAAACATTATACCGTTGTATTACACGTTGTGAAACCTGTGTATCGTTTTATGGCGCGTTACCCGACACGTTTGCCATCAAATACCATAGAAATGCCTTTCTTTGACATATTTGCTGTTTCTGACCCTCTATTAAGATGTTTATTGATTTGCAGGGGTTGTATCTGCATGAAAATTTCGGGGTTTATACGTGACCTGACCATCCGAAAACGACGAAAGACGAAAAACGTAGAGAATTCCCATCTAAAATTATAGGAAAAAGGAAATTTGCAATCCTTTCCGGGTCGTACTCACTATACTTAAGAAATAGAACATCGTTTACTGTGAATTATCGTTTAATATATCACGGTTTGTAGTTCAATTGTAAACAATAATTTCACGAGCCCGAATATATCACGGTTTGGAGTTCAATTGTAAATTTCACGAGCCCGAAGAGCGAGTGATTTTATTGTTTACAATTGAACTCCAAACCGTGATATATTAAACGATAATTCACCATAAACGATGTTCTATTTCTATTCTAATACCCCTAAAATGTGAAAATAACGCACACATCTGAAATCTCCAAACCGTGATATATTAAACGATAATTCACCATAAACGATGTTCTATTTCTATTCTAATACCCCTAAAATGTGAAAATAACGCACACATCTGAAATCTTTCGCATTGCTTTGCTTGCTCTCCTAACGTTGCATACGTTACAATGCGGAATGCGCAATGCTTATTCTCCTAACGTTGCAAAAATTACAGTGATATATCTTTCAATATAACGAGATATTTTAAACTAGGCTATATAGTGCGGGTGTATTAGAATTTATCATAAAAACTTGGACATATCTATACAAATAAAGTGGTTTTCTTACCTCACTCATCTGTCCCAGGTCTATGTCAACAGGAAGTACCGGTAATGCAATGTTAGTAAAACGGTAAATTCAACGTTAAACCGTATATGACGCGTTCTAGGTTAAAAAGGGTGATATACAACTTACATATTTTGAAAATCCAAACTCTATAGACACAATATAAACGGCGTTAATAAGCCAGGCCAAACCTAAAAATTGGAATATCAATAATTGTTGATGAGGAAAAAAACATATGCATCCGGAGACACTCCCTACTCTTACTAACGAATAGATTAATACTTTGGTCGTTAACACTCTCGGGCACCGACCGATACACGGGACCTCCCGGTTTAAGCCCCATCCCCACCATCCACCTCCACCCCGTACCATCCGAGGTCGAGGCTAAAGAAACTTGTCTTGACAAAGAACATACAAACGAAACGCAACGGCGTCGATGAGACTAACTCTAGAGTGTAACCATAATTTCACCATACCGTTTTCTTTAATGTTGGTGCTTTTTGGGCTATAAATTCAATACCAATATCTTTTGATTCTTAGTGACTAATAATGTGCTTCATTAAATTGATGCAATAATAATATATTTACACATGTATATGTAATTACCAAACCATTTAAATCGCAAAATCTGTCCACCTACGTGAACATAATTATCAATTGACTACAGATAGTTCACTGGACTTTACTAAACAAGAGGCACAAGAGGGCCTGTAGATTTGTCAGTTTGAAAATAACAATGGCTGCCAAATAAAACAACACTATAATAATTAAAAAGGTGCTTACATTGTATTTCGGTGATTAAGACATACTTGCCATATTCTTGAATGACGACATCAAGACTCAAATCTATTTAAAAAATGGTTACATAACTATAGTTAACACATGCATTTAGTCCCGAATTCATGAATCAAAAAGGGAGATCGATAATAATACTAAATAGCAGTAAAGGGCGTTGCCCTTATCAATGGTGAGCACATGGGAGTGAATCAAAATAAACGAGGTCACAACATTACACACTTGATAATAAAACTAAGAATTATATTGTATTTGTATTATAAAACAGGCAGCATTCTTCTAAAATAAATAACATGTTTGTTTGAGCAACCTGAATTTCTAATATTTGTTTGTTTGTTTGTTTGTATGTGTTTTACGTCATTTTTAACACATGTAAGGTTATATATGACGGTCGATTTTTTGTGGTGAAGGCAGACCACCCACCTTTCCTGGGTAGAACCATGTGTTGTTACCTTTAGGGCACATGGGTGTTACCTAATCGTGTTTCCTTTAGTGCAGCAATTGTTACCTTTAGTGCAAACGTTTTTGTTACCTTTAGTGTAAGCTGTTACATTTAGTCCCAAAAGTGGCACCTTTAGTGCAATGTGTTACCTTTAGTGCAGTTGTTACCTTTAGGGTTGAACAAGCGTTCATTGATTTCGCGAGGAGTTCGTCAAGTACCATAGATTCAACCCAGATTTCCCGTTGATTTGGGCATGCAGACGTTTTCTACTGAATGCATTCAATTCAGATTTATTCATAAAACATTCGGCATCGAAAACAAAGTTCTTTAAACGGATATATAAATCAAATACTGATTAATCAACTTACGTATATGTCCAACCACCATGTGGTTTAGACGTGTTAAATCCACCATGTTTTGCTAATGCGTCCTTGCAGTCTTGGGGGTAATTCACCATGGTCAGATAATTAGTACAGTCTTGTCAAGAGTGGGGCTAAATCTTCTGCTGCTAGCTTGAGTATTACTAATGAGATGCTGTCTGGGCCAGTGGCCTTGTTCGAATTCAGGCCCTAGAGTAGTCTCATTTATTTGATGTCTAGGGAGCTTCTTGTTTTTACATACGGACGTTATAGATGCACCCTGTGACGTTTCTTGTATAACTTCACTTCGCAAGGCCATGACAGCACCTATGTTTTGTCGTTAAAAACAATGCATAGCACCTAGATGTAAACTAATGTATTTGATATCAACATGATTTTTTGGTAAACATTTAGTGTGAAATGGATAACAAATGATCATTATTGACTTGAGGTATGTTGTACATTTATAAAAGTCCGTGTATCATTTTAAAATGACCATGTCTAAACTCCGCACATAAAAAACGCCAAACGCGTATGCACGTCGGAGGACGGCGCATATCAAAAACCATCTCGCCGTTCGTAGACGTGTATTTTATGCAATAGTTTTAGAGCAACTCGAGGACTGCATTACAGTTAATGATAACGCCTTACCTTTTCCTTTGGAGACATGGGCCTTTGTCTGGTATTGAGGAGGTGTCTTCCTCTGTGAATGCTCATTTGAACAGGTCCTTCAGTATTCTGCTTTCTTCATACTGTCGTCCTGTATAAACCCATATGGGGACTTCAGAGATGCAACGTCAAACGAACGATTCATGCTTTCTCGATTTTTTATATGACCAAAATCGTTTTGGTGTTTCCTTGAAGTCTGCAGATATGATGTCTAATAGATATATCTTAGGACACGATCTTGTTTCCTTCTTGATTTGCTGTTTAAGGTTTGTCTTGTCAAATCAGCTGCATATGATGTCTTTCTAACTTTAGTGTATGCTATTTTTCATCCAGAGGTGGGGTAGCTCGTGCAGTGTTCTCTTAATTGGTACTCGGTCCTCAAACACTCTATTGATGGCTGGCTTGATATCTAGCCACCTGTTTCCACTAAGCTGTACGAGGTGTCAATACATACTGAACCGTGGATCTCTTGGAAGCAACAAACACAAACAAGAGATACAAGTAGCAGACTCGGTTTTATTAAGTCTGTTCATGAGGGATAGTATGAAGTGCAACACCTCTTACGCCTCCATGCACCGCCTTTAAGGCCGGGTCTCAAAATCTTCAATAACCGTATGGTAGGCCATTAAGCAAATTAGGCACAGTAGGAGTGGCATATCTACGGGTCAGTTTGTGCTGTTTGTAAACATAAACACATGCGGTATGGTAGAGCAATAAACTTCAGTGTGGTGAATTATGTAAACCAGAGATAAAGATGAAGAGATAATCATTCTAGGCAATTATCTATTACCTATCAATAAGTGGAATTATAAACTTGGGAGTGTGTCCCTATTTAACTCTAGTAAAACAAATAATCACAACTTTTTTCCCACAAATAACTCAAATTTTATAGATTTCTTTTGTATACTGTAAGAATCACTATTTATCAAATTGTTACTTGCTCAACATTTTACAATTCACGCTATTTTATTCATAATAACTAATTCACATAAACTCAAAACAGATTTACTTACATGTGCTTGCTGCTTAATAATTCATAGATGCTAGCTATGTGACATTGTATCTCAATTGTACTAAGAAATCGGAGATCATTTGGTTTTGTGAGTTGCAATTTTGACAGCTGTCCGCCATTTTTGATTCCAGTTTCTGTCACCGGTCAAGGCACGGATGTAAAATTCTACCCCATAAATTAATCCCATGTTATTGGCACAGAACAGATAAACTCTTATTATCATGAACTTTCATAGATTTTATATTAAACCATGTTTATTATCTTAACTTTTACGCATTCTTTGAAATAATACTGTCAACCTTGACAAACGCTTACGTCACTGTCATCGTCTGAATTTCCGTCGACTGGAATTGTTTAACTTTCTCAAACTATAGTTTTAAAGTCTTTACCTGATAAAGTTGGGTATCAGCATGTTCGACTCTGTAGTAGGAATCTATTGATGTATATAGTATTTGTCATAGTTTTATATTTATTGTATATTTGTTGAGAAACTATTGTCCAGTGCTAGCGGAGGACCGGTGAGCAGGTGCTCCCAGCCCGGCTTGACTGGATCACCGGTTGCAATACGATTGGCTACCGGCGATCCTGGTCACAGACGATTGGTTGAGACTGTTCACCGGGCTTTCCTGGCACTGATTCATTGGTTATTCTTGTCACGTGTTACTGCGCAGCCTCTATATATAGCTGGAAAACAACTATTAGTCATCTCCATCGTCAGTACGAATATTTGTACCGGTACCAGTCCGGTCAAAGTCTGGTTGCCCGGTAACATATAAACAAATAGGCCTGACATACATAGATCCGTTTCCACAGCTAACTTAAGTAAGCAAACAAGTTTAAGATTTATTGCTTTAATAGTCGTCCTAGTTTAGCTATATGAGAGGCTCGCGCTTAATATAAGAACGGTATTTTCGGTTATTCCAGAAATATCACATAATTTACTTATTAAAATAAGTGTTAAACAAAATCCTTCGGCTTTATCTCTGTTATTCAAAACCTGTGTGAGGGTTGTTACAGTTTTGGTGTCAGAAGAGTGGGATGTTATTTCTACATAACATCTAGAACCCACCCTAGGAAACTACAAGGAGTTCGCCAAGGAGTAGTTGTAGCACTAAATCTCTTCACACTCAGTACAGTAGATCTATTTTCAAACATGTCTATAAGTGAAGATTCGGAAGTCCAATTTCGAGTGATTGACGAGGACAACATGAGCATCTGTTCTGACGATGGAGATCAAAGTATGGCCAATGTTGTTGATCAACTGTCGAGAGACCAGAGTTCCCGACATAGCGAAAGGAGAAGCCCAGTTCTCAATTTACAAGATGGATATCAAAACCAAGCCAATGTTGCTGACCAACACAACTTGTCAGTAGACCAGGTTTCCCCACACAGCCAAAGGAGAAGCCCAGTTCCCCATGTACAACAAAGGCCATCCCCTAGCCCAAGTCATAGTTATAACAACCATAGATCACCAAGCCCTAGACATGTTAATTACAGAGAACATGTAAACATGCACAGAGGTCCCTCGAATAATACCAGATACCAAAGTCCAAATAGTCATAGGCAGCATCCTGACCATAACCAGAGCAGTCTATTCCCACCAATGGAGCCATATGATAGGACCTATCAAAGAGACCCTATACCGGTAGATAAAGTCCATCAACTCCAAGAACCAAATCTGACTAGAGCCCCACATAGTCAGTTTCCACATATGAAACCAGAGTCTTATTCTGGCAGTATCAACTGGGAAGAATACCAATCCCATTTTGAAGATTGCGCGGAATTATCAAAATGAAGTAGCCGCAGTAAAGTTTTGTTCTTGGCTGCCAGTCTCCGAGGACCTGCGCGTACCTACTATATGAGCATTGAAAGAGAAGAGCAACGTGATTACCACACGTTAGTTTCCAAAATGAGACAAAGATTTGGGGGACGTAGGCACTCAAGCAAGTGGCTTTCCCAACTAGAAAACAGACAACGGCAGTCTGGCGAAAGCATAATTGCCTTAGGAGATGATCTTCGCCAGCTAGCCAAGAAGGCATATCCATCTCTGGATACTGCAGCAAGGGAAACCATTGCCCTGAACCAACTTTACAAGTTGATTCCCTTAGACATGAAATGCCGCTGCGTTGACCATGACTGCAGGACCATCCACAATGCAGTTGAGGTTATTGACCGGTATGAATCTATCCTTGGAGAGTCAGGAACAGACCGGAAGAGAAACAACCTGCGTTCTATTGAAGTCGATACGAACATACCATCCATGCTCAAAAAGCTTGACTCCCGCCTGGAGAAGTTAGAAAGCATGTCACTTGCCCGCCAAAATTCATTTCAACCACGTGGTCCAATTAATGACCGCAACAAATCCAGAAACTGCTTTCTGTGTAACGCCCCTGACCATTTTTACAGGAATTGCCCACAGAAACAAGCCCATCCAAATAGCCAATGGGGTAATAAGTTCATACCTCGTCTCAATGACTGCCAAACAATCAACAATCAACATGTTAATCGCCAAGCTGTGAACCACCAACCTAACATGCAACAGCATTCGGGAAACGAGAACATGTCGACTCAGTAGGCCATGAGTCGACAAATGCTACTGTTAATGTAGAACGGCCTATTCCACTATCAAACGATTCAGTAAGAACCGGTCATATAGGTGACACAAACTCTGGTTGGGACAATGGGTTTTATACCAAAGGTGAACTTTTCAATCTCCCAATGGGTCCACCACATCTATTCTGTCATACACTATGTACAATAATATTTAGAGTGACATTAAACCCACCCTAATCCCAGTTCAATCTACAGTTCATGACGCAAGTGGTAATAAAATAAAGACTTATGGAAGCATGACAATTAACATTATTTTAGGAGGGCATGAATTTGAACTGGCAGGGCATGAATTTGAACAAAGTGTTATGGTGTGTGATGTGAAGCAAGATGGTATCATTGGGCAAGACTTTCTATTAAAATATGCTGAACACATCAGTTATAAACATGGCAAAATTATAACTAGCTTTAACGAAATAAATTGCTGGGTTGGAAATGAATCCGACATGTCCTGTAGGGTACTCGTAAGGCATACAACAATTATACCTTCAAACTGTGCAGAATGGCTCCCTGTAGAAATACCCGGAGCAGAACATTTGTCCCAAACTTGTTAAATTGAGCCAAAAGTCATTTCAGATGATAACTACTCGATGATTCCTGGTATCATGAATACGTCGCAGTCAGAAAAATTAGTAAATGTTTTCAATTGTTCAGATAGACCTGTAACATTGTATGCAGAACAATCACTTGGTACATGCGAGTCCTATCAAGATATGGAAACATCAACACATCGTGTTGCTGTAACAAATGAAGTTTTAAGCCAAAGTTGTCAGAGTGAACTACCAGAACATCTTCATGACCTCTGGAAAAGAAGTTCAGTTCACTTATCTGAGCCCGAGAGCAAGCAACTGGCTGAGCTGTTGACAAAATACAAAAGTATCTTTGCACAATCCTCAGGTGACCTGGGCCATTGCAATAGAGTTCAGCACAGAATACATACTGGTACTGCAATACCAGTTCGACAACCACCACGTAGACTGCCCATCGGCAAACGTGATGTAGAACAACAACACGTTCTGGAAATGCTTGATAAAGGTGTCATAGAGCCATCAAATAGTGCCTGGAGCTCACCTGTTGTCATGGTCACAAAAAAGGATGGCTCCATCCGATTCTGTGTAGACTACAGAGTTTTGAATGACTTAACTGTCAAAGATGCCTATCCAATTCCCAGGGTAGATGAATGCCTCGACGCACTTTCCGGTTCGAAGTGGTATAGCTCGATGGACCTTAATTCTGGATTCTGGCAGGTCGGAATGGCACCCGAGGACCGTCAAAAGACCAGTTTTGCAACAAGTTTGGGTCTTTTCCAATGGACTGTTATGCCATTTGGCTTAGCAAACAGCCCATCTACATTTGAGCGCCTAATGGAAAATGTGTTGCGAGGACTTCAGTGGATCGAGTTACTCCTATATATGGATGACATAATTTCTCCAAGTAAATCTGTCGATGAAGGTCTGCAACGGCTTACACGAATCTTCGACAGGTTGCCTGAAGCCATCGAAATGTGCCTTCTTCCAAGTAGAAGCCAAGTTCTTGGGACATGTTGTTTCTGAGCAAGGTGTTGCCACCGATCCCGAAAAGATTTCCTCCGTAAGAGATTGGCCAATCCCTCACACAGCCAAGCAAACAAGAAGTTTCCTTGGTCTTTGCTCCTATTACCGACGCTTTGTCAAAGGTTTTGCTAAGATTGCAAAACCACTCCATAAGCTTCGCGACAAAGGTGCCAAGTTTGTGTGGACCGATGAGTGTCAACTGGCCTTTGACCAATTAAAGACTGCACTGACAACCTCCCCCATTCTGGCATACCCATTACCAGGGATCCCATTCGTACTGGATACCGATGCTAGCGATAAAGCAGTTGGTGCTGTCCTCTCTCAAGTCCAAGATGACCAAGAGAGAGTTATTGCTTATATGAGCAAAACTCTCAACAAACACGAGACATCATACTGCACTACCAGGAAAGAACTACTTGCAGTGATCCTTGCCCTGAGAACATTCCACTCTTACCTGTATGGCCAGTCCACTCTTGTCAGGACAGACAATGCGGCAGTCAGCTGGTTAAAACAATTAAAGAAACCATCAGGACAAATCGCTCGCTGGATCCAAGAGATTGAGACATATAGTTTGACTGTTGTACATCGCCCAGGTCTGAAACACTCCAATGCTGATGCTCTCTCTAGGCGACCATGCCGAGTGTGCGAAAGACAAGAGAGACTCAACGATGAAATCGGGAGCGATTCAGATGATGAGGATGGTCGACCTCAACCGGGTAAACTTCTGCCTATAGTGTCTGAAAATGTTTCATCACTACCAGGTGGAAAAGAAGACACTGTTCGAGTAACTATGTCTTCTAACTCGACACAAGATTTGTTCCTCATTGACGGTTGGGATAAGGCTGGTATACAGAAAGATCAGAGACAGGATCCAACTATGAACCCTTTGCTCAGTGCCATAGAGTCTGAAACCGGTAGACCTGACTGGGATAAAATCTCAGATGGATCTTCATTTACGAAAACACTCTGGAGACAGTGGGACCGTCTTAAACTTGTAGATGGTGTACTCCACTGCACATTCTTTGACACCGACGCAAACAAGGATCACCTTTTGCTTGTGGTTCCAGCCAATAGAAGGTCCGAGATATTTCATCACTTCCATGATATACCGAGTGCAGGGCATCTTGGTAGTGAAAAGATGCTTCTCAGGATAAAGAGGTCCTTCTACTGGCCAGGTATGAAGGACGATGTAGGTTGATACTGCAAGAGTTGCGACCAGTGCACAGCCCGCAAGTCCTCTTCTGCCCCAGGTCGAGCCCCGTTATGTCAATTCCTTGTAGGCGAACCTATGGAAAAGATTGCCCTAGACATCCTTGGTCCATTACCACTTTCCAACAAAGGCAACAAGTATATCCTTGTTCTAATGGATTTATTTACCAAGTGGACAGAGTCATATGCTTTACCAAACCAGGAGTCCCAAACAATTGTGGAAATTGTTGTCAATGAGTTTATTTGTCGCTTTGGAACACCATTACAAATTCTGAGTGACCAAGGTACCAATTTCTTGTCCAAGCTATTTTTGGAAGTATGTGACTTCCTGAAAATAGACAAAATACGTACCAGCCGCATGAGACCCCAGGCTAATGGTGCAGTGGAACGATTCAATAGAACTCTACAGGCCATGCTCACCATGTATTGTGAAGAGGACCAAAGGAATTGGGATAAGTATCTTCCCCAAGTAATGATGGCGTACCGAGCTTCCGTACATTCAGCTACTGGTAAATCTCCTAACAAGATGATGCTTGGCCGAGATGTTGTGCTACCAATGGAGGCAGTAATTGGGCGTCCTGACCATGGTGATCAACAAGTCGATGCGGACCAGTATATTGATGATCTTCGCGACACAATGCAAAAAGTCCATGAAACTGCACGTAAAAGTCTAAAGGTCAATTCTAACTACCAGAAAAGACACTACGATTTGAAGGCTAAGAAAAGGTACCTCGTTCCAGGTCAATCTGTTTGGTTGTACAATCCCAGTCGTCGTGTTGGAGTTTGTTCCAAACTTACCTCGAAATGGAAAGGGCCTTATGTAATCATCAGGAAACTGGATGACGTCACCTACATTGTGAAGAATTCCCCAAAAATGCCAGCAAAGGTCTACCACATTGACAGATTGCTACCATACCTCGGTAGGAATCCACCAACATGGTTCAATGCCAGTAGTGTGAAGGGATTATAAAAACTTTAAAAAAAAAAATAATAATAAATAAATAAATAAAATAAAAACAGAAAAAAAAAAAAAATATTTGTTTGACTTTTGACAAATTATTGTCTTGCGTGAAAGTATCTGGAACTGTTGATTAATTTTATAAGGCGGCTTATAATATAATGACATAGTGTACCATGGGAGTTGGATAAAATATGTTCGTCAATGTGACGGTGGCGGTTCACTGGACGCACCAAAGATCCATGTGACGAAAAGTATTTATGACCAGGATAGTGTAGAATGCAGTTCCTGTTGATGTGGCCTGATCATCCACTGATCACAAGAAGCTGTAGATGTTGCATAGAAGCTTGAATCCGGATAAAGAGCTAGAATGCTGTAAAATAATTCCTGAGCCCAAGATGGAATCCAGAAGATGTTTCTCCCATGATCATCCTGATTATGGATTTACGTTAACCGTCGTGTCGCCGCGCTTTTTCAACATCGCGTCCGTTTTTAACTGTCGCGAATTACTTGCGTCGAAGCAATAAAGCCTCACAATCAATTGATGACTTTGATTTTTACATTTTGTTAAAATATATATATAGCAAGAGTATGCATAAACAGTTTGAACAGTAGGACAACATGATTACAGAGCATTTATTATTGGAAAGTTCATAAACAAACTGATGAATATAGTTTAAGTGCATTTAATTGCATTTTAATATTAAGTACATGTGTTACTAATAAGACATTATAAATAAATTTTGAGCGCGTCCATGAACATAAAGAAATAAGTTCCGGATATTCAATGAATGAGGAAAAAGGTAATACATTGTTTATCAAAATTTAAGCGGAATGAACAATTGCTTTGATATGGCAAATTCTATCTTGCAGAATGGTCCAGTGTTGGTTGTGCCACGCCGATTTTCCAAAGAAAAGGCTGCTAAATAATCATGCAGGGAAGGTCCATGGTATTTTAACGGTAGTGTGTCCTTATTGCACGAACAAAGAAAAGACATTCAAGCGAGTATCCGACTTAAAGGTCCATGCCAGGGAGTTACATGCGGGTCTGCTTCCTTCAGATATGCCCTCCGACCTATTCAGTGATGGTAACGGCTTCTGGTGGGCTATCCAGCCCAAGGAATACATGAGGATTCACCAAAAGACTGCTAGACTGTCCAAAGCTGCCGTCAAAATAAGGACATTAGTACTGCAGTGGTGCCGTGCCATGGAGGGCAAATCAACGTCCAGGTCGAGACAAGAATTCTTGAGTGGTTGGGAGTCAGTGGAATTACTCGGACCGCTGACTGATGATGAGTGCGAGCTGGACTACAGTGACATGGATGAGTTCAAGCTGTTGTACCTAACGCTAAACCCAGAACTGGTATTTGTTGATGTTCAACATGTGTTCACAACATTTCGAGTCTTCCTTACGAGTGATGTGTTTCATGACAACCAAGGAATGAGGACCCTATCTCGTCGTCTTGCAGATATTCCTGCTGGTTCTAAGGCAGTTCCCTTTACAGGAGAGGAGGTTACAGACAAGGACCTGAAGTCATCCTTGTCTGGCTTTATTAATATCCACCAGTCCCTCTTTTGTAAAGTTGAGATGCAAACCGCCGGCTACAAAAGAGCTCATCCACAGGAGCCACGCGGAAGTAAGAGGCCGAGGACATGTAGCCCAGATCCTAATCCACAGGTGTCTCCAAGCCATGTACCATCTGTATCTTCGTCTGCAGCTAAAACGACCCTGATGGTGTCAATCCCCATAGAGTTGCTCTCGTCTCCCGCGACAGACCAATCTCCAGCTGGAGCCACATCTACTTCTATGCCTACCAAACCCTCCATGTTATCTTCACCTATCAGCAAAGAGCATGACCCTGCAAAAACAGTAGTTCCGTTATCTACAAGTATCAGTTCCATGCCTGACCGTACCCTACCTGACCTGCCAATATCCACTGCCACAAGACTTCTAGGCGATGTCCTATTCATGCCTGATCTTACCGTACCTGACCTGCCAATCTTCACTGCCACAATACTTCCAGGCGATGTCCTATCTATGCCGGACCTTACCTCTATACCTGCTTCACCTGATGAACCTCTACAAACCCATGATGAACCCCTACATATTTTGGATGAACCCCTACACACCCCTGATGAACCCCTACAGATCCTTGTTGAACCTCTGCAGACCCTTAATGAACCCCTACACCCCCCTGATGAACCCCTACAGATCCTGGAAGAACACATAGATACCCCTGATGAACCCCTACAGATGCTGGATGAACCCCTACAGACCCTTAATAAACCCCTACACACCCCTGATGAACCCCTACAGATTCTGGAAAACCCCATAGATACCCCTGATGAACCCCTACAGATGCTGGATGAACCCCTACAAACCCATGATGAGCCCCTAAGGAACCCCGACGTTGCATTACAGACTCCTGATGAATCCCTGAAAGCCCCTTATGTTTCCGTACCCGAGCCACACAGCCGAAACAGTACCTTTCACTTTAAAAAACCAGGAAAGAGAGCGAGCGACATAATCCCACTCCCAGCACAACCCACCCTAGAATACCGAGCCTCAAAGTTGTTGAGACGAGGAGGTATGCCACAGTGGCAGGCTACCAGGCGTTGCTGGGACACAGATGAGTCTGTTAGTCTGGTGGAAGGTCCCCTCACCATCTTGTGGCCTCCTAAGGGATGGAAGACCCTTTCTGCAGATCAAAAGCTTCTACAATGGGAGTTTGTAGCCATGCAAATTCTTAAGTCTCGTGGCCAAGATTTAGTGAATACAGAACGATGTGACATTTTAGACCATTTCAATTTCCTGGCCTTACCAGGCACTGCCCCTCACAGAATAACTTGCAGTCCTATTATCAAGGCGAGATATTATACTTACGAAACATTAAGAAAAATAGCAGTCAACAAATTACAGGCATCTTCATGGCTATCAATGATTGAGTGTGGAGCCATGATGAGGGATACCGCCAACGACCATCTGTTGAAGTCATGTGACCCCATCCCATTAAGACTTTCAAAATAATATATAGGTTAACATATCAAAAGATAACTGAGTTTGCATTGTTGACAAAAATTAGTGAGAATTTGATGGTTGAAATATTGTGATTCTTATCGCATGTGGTAGTCATAGATCTGCATAATAATTATAAATTATTTACAAAATTCAGGTGAATTTTCTTTAATAAGGGTGGGGAGAGTGTAAGAATCACTATTTATCAAATTGTTACTTGCTCAACATTTTACAATTCACGCTATTTTATTCATAATAACTAATTCACATAAACTCAAAACAGATTTACTTACATGTGCTTGCTGCTTAATAATTCATAGATGCTAGCTATGTGACATTGTATCTCAATTGTACTAAGAAATCGGAGATCATTTGGTTTTGTGAGTTGCAATTTTGACAGCTGTCCGCCATTTTTGATTCCAGTTTCTGTCACCGGTCAAGGCACGGATGTAAAATTCTACCCCATAAATTAATCCCATGTTATTGGCACAGAACAGATAAACTCTTATTATCATGAACTTTCATAGATTTTATATTAAACCATGTTTATTATCTTAACTTTTACGCATTCTTTGAAATAATACTGTCAACCTTGACAAACGCTTACGTCACTGTCATCGTCTGAATTTCCGTCGACTGGAATTGTTTAACTTTCTCAAACTATAGTTTTAAAGTCTTTACCTGATAAAGTTGGGTATCAGCATGTTCGACTCTGTAGTAGGAATCTATTGATGTATATAGAATTTGTCATAGTTTTATATTTATTGTATATTTGTTGAGAAACTATTGTCCAGTGCTAGCGGAGGACCGGTGAGCAGGTGCTCCCAGCCCGGCTTGACTGGATCACCGGTTGCAATACGATTGGCTACCGGCGATCCTGGTCACAGACGATTGGTTGAGACTGTTCACCGGGCTTTCCTGGCACTGATTCATTGGTTATTCTTGTCACGTGTTACAGCGCAGCCTCTATATATAGCTGGAAAACAACTATTAGTCATCTCCATCGTCAGTACGAATATTTGTACCGGTACCAGTCCGGTCAAAGTCTGGTTGCCCGGTAACATATAAACAAATAGGCCTGACATACATAGATCCGTTTCCACAGCTAACTTAAGTAAGCAAACAAGTTTAAGATTTATTGCTTTAATAGTCGTCCTAGTTTAGCTATATGAGAGGCTCGCGCTTAATATAAGAACGGTATTTTCGGTTATTCCAGAAATATCACATAATTTACTTATTAAAATAAGTGTTAAACAAAATCCTTCGGCTTTATCTCTGTTATTCAAAACCTGTGTGAGGGTTGTTACAATACATTTATAAAATGTTCACCAGGGTTTGTTCAGGCAATAAACTATTAAGTTTCAAAATTATTTCTGGTATCTGTTTTAATTTTTGTTAATATATAAGCATTGTTTGCATTGTTGAGGAACAAAAAAATACTTGCAGTTTCAGAAGAGCAACTTGAGGCATTAATTTAAAGGGCAACCTCAATCTCAAATACATAATTTATGTAGCACCTGTGGATTAAAAACTGAAAAATAGGGCACCTGGAATGACAAATTTATGCTTCCGGAGTTATGTATGACATAGAAGGGATATATATAATGCCAACGTGTGTTTTAGAAATTGTCAGGCAATGGTCCCCAAATTTACGAAGTGTTCCCAGCATGGGTCATTTATGGGAATAATTGAGTCAGGACACATGCACATGAGATTTTACAATCTCTGTACACATAATATTTATGAAAAAAGTAATATAACTTTCAAAATATCTAATGTCATGCCTCATGAAGTTACTTCATAAGATGTCAGTGTACTGTACATCTAAACACTGTAGTATTTTTAGTAGTATTGTATTCCCCGCCATATTTCAGCTGAAAGAAAATCTCCAGCATCTGAACTCTAGTTGGCTGGCAGACAGGTCATGACCTTTCATCAACTGTCAATCACCAGTGGTGGAAAATTTGAATTTTACAACAGTTTTCAAAAAAGATTTTTTGGATATAACACTCACAAATGTCACAGTGCTTTCAAATTCACAAGGAATATTCATCAAACATTCAAGAACATTCATGCCAAGTTTCAACAAAATGTGTGGGGTAGGTCTATTAAAATTTTGAAAAAAATCCCCACTGGTGCTTTGCTTGTAGACAGCTTAGAGTGTTCAGTGATAGTAGCCATTTTTCAGTGTGCCCAGCTTTTATAGTGTGACCCCGGCCTTTAAGCGAAATTCTACTCTTAAGCCACAAATATTGGGTTTGATGATCCCAAAGGACCAATAAGTAGTAACACTATTGATTTGTATTCGGGGCGAATTTTACGTCCGCCACACAAAACTAAACAAACGCTAGTGTGAATGTCAATATATACTGAAAAATGGAACGTTTTACGAACTCTACGAGTGCTGACTTGATTTCTGCAGTCTGCTATCTTTTAAATAAAAATGGTTCTCTTCTCAAATAGCACGATGCCGTGATCGCAGCTATCGGTGGTAGAGGCTTGCATCGTTAAGTGAACCTAGAGGAAGTGGTCACGATATTGGCTTCCTGTGGCCATCTGCTCGAGATCTAGCTCAGAGATGATGTCAAGGAAATACTGGTTGACTCTACGAGGATAATGCTTTTTACTAGGAATTATAATTATCTTTCCATGAAATGTCGGCAGGTTAAAGTCGCCATCGAATTCGTTTGTTTTGCTAGCGGAGTTTATTCAACTCATCGCTGGTGTTCTTAAGTATTCCTCGAAATTCCGTGGTGCCGTTGGGCGATAATGGGCCCTATTACATTCTTCTTATTATTGGTATTGCCTCCGTGACCAGGATAGTAAAGACGTTGCGTCTAAAACGTTCTCGTCTCTCACCGCTGGTGGTTCGGATCCATATAGGAGCTGACTTGTCGAGTGAGAAAGTGTCCATTGTTACGGTTGGAGGGAGGTATATTGTACTGGTTCTACCCAGAACACATGGGGTGGTCTGCCTCCAACACAAACAATCGACCGACATACATAGACTAACATGTGCTAAAAATCACGTAAATCACCAAACGAACAAACGTGTTCTTTGTTTTGAGGATGTCACTGACTTACTACAATGATGTTCAGCTCTGATCGTACTGTCAGTATAGGAGACCGGCGTGTGGGGTGTCGGGTCTGTCACGCTGTTTAATTGTATTAAATAGTAACGATTGTGCCAACCTAGCTGATGCAAACGTCAACGTCTTGCAATGACCTGCTGTGTCTCAAGACATGAACCGCATTAAGCATATCTGTGCGGAGTTCGGGAGACGCGTTCGCCGCGCATATGTTTTGAATATTTGTTCGCTGGCTTTTAACGGTGAGAGGCGAGAGGGTTCAAACGCAGCGTCTTTAACCCCTCGACCACAGAAAACCTGATGTTATGAATAACGTGAACGAATTTTCAGCTGCACTTATAAGGGAATGGGACAATCTCCCCGACGCCACTTCTAGAACAACGTAATTCAATGCGACGTCGAAGGTTTACAATTATCCAATCTAGCGCTGGGCACAATAGTTATTATTAACATTAGACAGATTAAAACTAATCACCCATTAAGGAAATGAAACAAATAGAGAAGATATTACGTCCCCTTAATGAGTAAATATCAAATTAGCCTAAACAATTATCAAATTGAAATGCCAGACAACATACCTAATTGTGGAAAACATATCAAATGTCATTATTTTTTAACCTTGAAAACAGATAAAAACAAAAATAAATAAATAAATGGAGAAGGGGAATAAGGTTTCTTGTTTTGCTGAGTATATTTTTAATGTTACATATACCTGAAGGAAAAGGAAACACAACTCGGGGTAATTTCCTCTATATAATGTATAAACTGAACACACAATTCCATGTTATATTTCAGAGAAATCCCTAGATGTTTTGTAGAAAAACGTTTGCAGCTAGTTAGAGAATGGACTAAATTGTGCTGCTGTTGAATTTTTAAAAACAGCACACTTTGTAACACGAAGTTCTAAAAATGTTGAACTTCCGCCTTAACAGTTTGAGCCGTTACAGTACTGTATTTAATGTACACAGATTGCAAACGTTTACATCCTAAGTTTGCTCACCTGCTGGAGCCGAACGCGTATTATATCAATAACGAAACTTTGAAGCGATTATATTTGATATGTTTTGTGTTGTTTTAGTCTTTTTTCCGAAAGGAAAAGCCTAATGTAGCCATGTACCATTCGATTTACAGCAGCATCTTTTACATACGATGTATAGCAAACATTCTTGTGTTGCGTTTATTTTGTCTTAGTACATATCTGATCGCTGACTAGATAGACAATCAATAAGCATGTCCGTTCTTGCGGTTTATGTCAGCTTTCCGATGAAGAATATATCCTATATTGTCTTCTACTATACATTATATTTTCAAATACCATTTCTTAATTATTCTCAGTAAAACACCATTTGTAGAATTATAAACAAATATCGTCCTCTTTATTGATCTGTAGAGAATGTGTTCCCAAATCTCATTGCTTTCTTCCTCACCAAATCTCATAGCTTTCTTCCTCGTCTCCTTCACGGCCGTCTGTCTGCTCGCCTCTATGGCACGGCGGGTCATAGCCTCCTCATCCTCCTCCGTCTCCGGGATCTCCATAGCAAAGCATAGAAGGAATAGGCGATATTCCATCTACAATGAAAAAAATGGCAACATTCTTGTCACAACCCTATTCCGAATGACAATTTGTTTTATGGTGTTTTACGTCATTTTCAACACATGTAAGGTTATATATGTCGATTTTGTTTTTGTGATGGACGCAGATCATCAACTTTTCCTGCCGCGTAGAACCAATACTGTACTCATCCCGCCATCCGTAAGAATCGACACTTCCTCACTTACGAGCTCCCAGTTGGATTCGAACCCGCAGCAGTGAGAGGCGAGAAGTCGTTAACCACTCGGCCACGGACACGCTTCTCCGAATGACAATATAGACAAGTGACATTATCACTTGTGTTCGCAAAAAGGAAACATGGAGCTCAAGTTTGTACAAGAAGGACAACATCAGCTCGAGTACTACCACACGGTGTAAGAGAGAATAGAGTTGACTGGAACTGACAGATGGCCAAACAGCAGTATCGACACGATTTTAAACGCGTGAGAGACAACCTCATATGCACGTGTTAAACATAATATGCACGTGTTATATCGATAAATCAGTTTTGAGTGGCACTTAGGATTGGCTGTCACTGTATCTGTGTGTGCATGCTCAATAATGGTAATACTTGTGGGTTTAGACATTTATAAGCATATATAATACAAAGTGGAGATTTGATGGTTTGAGGTTAAAGAGACACACGGCAATCTTTCTTTTTTTAAAAACTCACGGCTTCCCGTTAGTTTTTTCTGCATAACTTGCATTTGTTCAATCATTAATATTAATTATAAGAATAGTATTAAGCAATTTGTGTTTGCATATTATTAATTTTTTATATTATTGCGCGAATAATATATTAAAACCTATAGTATAATAAGACGAACTAGTGAAAACTTAGAATTTAAATTTAACCAGGGTAAAAGTAAAACTGATACCCTGAACATTGGGGGCCTCACCCTTTGCCCCCCCCTACCCCCACCCCCACAAGTGGCTTCTGAGCATATGTTTACGTTACACCCATTTTTCTCCTTAACTCAGCTACGCCCCTGTACATCCTAACACAGATTATACGAGTTACACACACAGAAACAAACAACAACTACAAAGATGATTAAAATGCAAGATACGACATCACAAACATAAACGGTTGACAATAGGGCTTCCGCATTGGAACGGTCAATAGCAAAAAGGCCGTTGGGAGTTTAAACCAGGTTCTAGGGTGCACCAAAGGTCACTGAACCTATTGTCATCCCGGTGAAACGGGACAGTGTAAATAAAGACATCCCCGCCAGGTTATATTATCTAACAAACAAGGCTGCATTAATAGACATATTTTATTTGATGATAAGCAGTGAAATAGTGGAGTATAGCACTGAAATAAAAGCGGTATTTCCGGCATATGTCGAGTTTTATTTTTTTACTGCCGGAACTACTTTTAAATGTACAACCAACACAGATGCACAGTAAAATGATTCACAAGATATTCCTACGCAAATGTAAACATGTCAAGAGGAAAACACTGCAAATTGTATTCAAACAATAATTTGAAATGGATTTTAAAAGGAAATGACTGCCAATATAAATATATTAAAACAATAGTTCAATCTGGGGGTAAATAAAATATTTTTGGACTATTTTTTGTAGGACATTAGGGCAAACAAATATGTAAAGCGGCTTAGTTATTGAAATTGCCTCCTTTGTTGTTCTAAGGTAGTTTCCATAAAAACAATTGTAAAATCATCAAATAAAAAGAAAATGTGTTGTTTTGTCGTGAAGAGAGAAAAATATAAAGTTTTCTCACGTCTCGATGAAATAAAAGCTGTTATTCACACCAAACCGACATCCTCTATATATAACACATAAATGATCATATTTATATAATA
Organism: Cyrtodaria siliqua; assembly: GCA_037043455.1. NCBI lineage: Eukaryota > Metazoa > Mollusca > Bivalvia > Adapedonta > Hiatellidae > Cyrtodaria > Cyrtodaria siliqua. The sequence continues at coordinate 36,229 of JAWPHD010000329.1, forward strand.
TAAGAAAACAAATTCTAGAAAGCCACACAGCAAGTACTCAATGAATTGGCAGAAGCAGGAGCAACATGAGGAAGCCATGTACGATCAGGCCCAGTCCTACAAGGTGTATGGCTATTTAAAAAAACAACATACATACATACAATATTCTGTGACCTTAAGAAAATATCAATGAACTAAAAAAATAAGGTCAGAGACCTACATTTTCTTTTTATAAGCATGATCTTAAAGTTCTCCAGCCATGTTTTATTTCAGGAACATGTTTATGTATATTTAATTCGAAATCAATAAACAACAATAGATATTTACAATTCACACATTGCATCACACATTGCAATATCTGTGAAAAGAGAGATTAAGATTTTATTTGATGACGTAGACAATTTTGAACAGGTAAATAAATCCAAGGTAAATGTATTTATTATGGCAATAGTTGTGCAACTATACAATTCAGATTTATCTCATTTCCTCGTGCAGTATTGCAGTGGTAAAATTAGTATCTACGTCATGCAAATAATACTTATTTTTACATACATACATACAACGCTCGTTCGTGAAAATAACAACATGTCTGTCATTTACTGAAGGACTTCCCTATTATCCTAGCATTTAACCAATCTCTCAGTGTATAATCTTGAAATATCCAGGTAATTACCGTGACTTTCTATATTTTCATAAAAGAAACCAACCCGCCAACTAAAGGCAACAGTACACTAAAAACCGCTTATCAAAACTCTACCAAGATGTTCAAGTCATAAATTAATTTATATTTGCCGATTAAAAGCATAGGTTTGTTCATGGGTTCTTTACATCCCAGTTATTGCATATTCGTGAAATGAATTATGAGTTGGTAACTCCAGTATTACATCGAGTAACGCTCCAGTTTTGGGGTTTGGCCTGGCTGATTAAAGCCGTTTATGATGTGTCTATAGTGATTGGGTTCTCAAAATATGTAAGTTATATACATATACCTCGTCGTCAGCAGGTATAGTAACGTTGTACATCTATTGTAAAACTTGCATGTTGATGGCGGGATAGCAACTTTAAGCTTGATTATTTAGAGACATTGGTTTATATGTGTGATACAACTAATTCATTTTAACAATGAAATAAAATCACCCATAAACTGCTACATGTGTGTTAGTGTTACGTACGTACCGTTATTCTGATGACACCGTTTGCTATTTGGTCAGGTGACAGACCGGTGAAAATCAGGCCACGGAACACAGTGCCAAATAGGCTAACTTTGGAGATCAGTGACAAGTTCCACAACACTGGTTCGCTTACTTGCTCGCAAACGGTCCCATATCTGGATTCAGTTTTTCATCATTTCACGTCATTCATTCACACTTTGCGTATTTTAGAAATATACATCTGTCAAAACCACATCTCTACCTAACCTCTGTGCTCATGCTCTCCACAGAAATAATCCTGACAAACACAGTAAAATACTTACTATTCATGACAACAGACATAATACTTTAACATCAGGTTAGATTTAACAATGAAATAAAAACTAATCTTGGGAAAAACACATGCAAACTAGAAATTTTGGATTGTTCAAGGAACTATTTAGCACCCTACGACTCGGAAGTACTGCCTGACTGGTTTGACCCCGTCAGCAGCGGTGCGGGATACACACTTTCAGGCACTTCTAAATCAGTTTTTGCTTCTTGTGTTGATAAAACATAAGTCTTATGTGGGTGATCCTGGCCCCGTATTCTTGATACTTTTGAGGCGAAATAACGAAATAACGCCAGGCGAAAAGACGCCAAGCGAAATAACTAAAAAACGAGCAAGCTATCCTACACATGCTACAAACAACTGAAGTCATGCCCTAGCTACCCACATCTAGCGTCGTGCACGCTATCATGCTCCCAGCTGTTCATATCTTGTACCAAGTGCGCTATCATGCCCGGCTACTACACATCATATCACCGAGAACGCTATTCTACCTATCTACCCACATGTCCTAGCATCGAACACGCTGGCATTCCCCAGCTATTCACAGCTCCTAGCACCAAACACGCTGTCATGTCCAAGCAATCAACATGTGAGGAACCGTATGGTGGCTGATATGTGCCATCTCGTCTTTTCGTTATTTTATCTTTAGGATAGCGTGTTGGGTGCTTTACCACCTCAGCAACCCACACCTTCTAACACCTGTGAATGGTTTCGAGTCGCCGTTCGACACTCGGATGGGCCATGGCGGACTGCATAGAACCAGTCGCGTGATTTTGTCTTTTTGCTCGTCGTTCTGACTATTTGTCGTCTTTTCGCTTGGCGTTATATCGCCGGGCGTTTTTTCGTCATTTCGTTTGGCGTCTTTTCGCCCGGCGTTATTTCGTTATTTCGCCCGGCGTTTTTTCGTCTTTTCGTTATTTCGCTAGGTGTTTTTTCGTCTTTTCGTTATATCGCCGGCGACTTTTCGCCCGGCGTTATTTTGCTCGGCGAAAAGACGAGATGGCACATATCAGCCACCATAGAACCGAGCATGCACGCTATTCTACCCCAGCTACCCACCACATGACCTGGCGTGGTTTTGTCTTTTCGCACGGCATTTGACTATTTGTTGTCTTTTCGCTTGGCGTTATTTCGCCCTGCGTTTTTTCGTTATTTCGCCCGGCGTTTTTTTCGTCTTTCGCTATTTCCGTTTTTTCGTTATTTCGCCCGGCGTTTTTTTCGTCTTTTCGTTATTTCGCTCGGCGTTTTTTAATCTTTTCGTTATTTCGCCCGGCGTCTTTTCGCCCGGCGTTATTTCGCTCGGCGTTATATCGCGGCGAAATAACGAAAAGACGAGATGGCACATATCAGTCACAATAGTCATGCAATAACTTTACACAAATGTAGATAAGAACATGTTACAACTGTCCTGAAAGTTTCGCACTGGAACAACTCATTGAAAACAAGCTATTGCTAAAAGAAATATTTGAGTTTTGAGCTTGAGCATTGGATTTTTGGAGAAAACGGGGACATGTCATATAAGTTTTTATTTTAACATTTTTAAACACTTCGAGTTTAAAGTGTTTAACACTACTATAGCTGTATATAAGGCTAGTGGGCGTGCACCTAAACCAAATGGGTGGGGTTTTACGGTTGGGTTACTACCAAAATTAAAGCTTGTGAAACATAAGGAGAGAAACTCTCAATTATTAATCATTTTCAATCATTCTTTCGTTATAGCAACATCGATATATATAATATATAAAACATCACTGTCATAAACATTTAACCCACCCACCAACGCCCACCAACGCCCCCCGCCCCCTCCCCTCACCCCCATCCCCAACCGCCCGCCCGCATCTTTTTTTACATATTTCTTCGGGTTTTTGTATACCTATTTCTGTGTTGTTTTGATCAATTCTTATACATACAGCTATGTTGCCCCCTCCACCCCACCCTACCTGCGCCGCCCCCCCACCCACCCCCCACCCACCCCCACCCCCCAACCCCACGCCTCCCCAATCGAGACTTTATTTTATTTTTACATATTTCTGGGTTGTTTTGAAGTCCTTCACATATAAATAGGTAATAATAGTAATTCATACAGAAAATGTGGAAAATCTACAAGATAAATAGAATATTATATCAGTGCCTTTTACTATCCACTTTATTAGGCTCAGCCCGAAAACGAAGAATGGCTCGGCAGAGCCTCTCCATTCTTCGTTTTCTAAGCCTCGCCTAATAAACTTGATAGTAAAAGGCACTGACATAATATTCTCTATATGTGTAAATTTGTTCGAGTGTTGAGTGTGGGAGGGCAAGGAGAATGCGGGCGGGAGGGTGGGGGTGGGGGTGGGTGGGGGGGGGGGCAACATAGTTATAAAAAAGACAGAAATATGTAAGAAAAACAAACAAAAAAAAACGGGCGTGGGGGCGAAGGGGCGTGGGGGCGGGGCCGGGGAGGAGAGAGCCCATGCCCTGGATGAAGTATGAATAAAATGCATAATGCTATAAGAAATCCCAAACCAAAAGTATAGATAGGTTACATGCAAACCTAGATCTGCCTTTATTGCACATTTTATGGGCCATCACAATTTGGGTTCCATGGGAGCCCAGAATTAGCAGGACAAAATTACTTACGCAGTCCCTTACAACATACTATAACAAAACCAATTCCCAAATTTAGTTGAGCTAGGACATGAAATGTAAGAGATATAGACCTGTAAACACAGTTTACACGCAAAATTTGATATGAAATATACACATTTCTAGGATCAGAATTTGGATCCATGGGAGCCCAGGGGTTACAGGAACCAACATTACCTAAGCAGTCCTTAAGATAATGCTATAAGGAAGCTCCTGGCCAAATTTGGTTGTGCTAGGATAAGAAATGTATGAGAAAATAGACTTGTAAACACAGCTTACACGCAAACCTTGATGTGGGGCGAATACGCCGACGCCAACGCCGACGCCGACGCCGGGGTGATTAAATAAACTCTCTTATTCTTCGAATAGTCGAGCTAAAAAATAATTACCTTTTTGTGAAAACAGTTTCAAAACAGTTTCACATGCGGAATAATTAATTTTAACATGAACGTTTCTCCCATAATTTAAACCACATGCCAAATTCATTCCGAATGCATACTGCCGTCTGCAACCGGCTCGTGTCATCTGCATTGAAACTATCACGTCGTCTGCAACCGCTTTGTAACATTCCCATGGAAACCCAGCACGTGCATGTGTACACTAATTAGAGAACTGATATTAACTGGATAATTAGCTGGACCGCCGGCAGCTAGAGCAGCAATTATGTTTATTTTGATGCGAACCACTGTACTGAGGCAAACGGAAACGGCTACGAGCTATTCCGTAATAAACGAGGCACATTTCAGAACATGCATTAGAATGTCCGGTTACAAAGGAGAAGCGTAAAATGTCACAAACCAGCTTTGTCTTCTAACAGTACATTGATTTTTTCATCACTTTAATTAATTTCTACTTTTTTCATGATGCACTTCCATTATTGTTTCTTTTTGGTGGTGACCACCATAAAAAGTCTATCGTCCATAATAAACAAGAGAAACAAGAAGGCCTTTCTCGCTCTTCTGGTTTAAAGCTGTATATATGGTGTCTATATACATATATATACATATATATATTATATTAATCTCATGTAGTGGGGGTGAAGGGGAAGGGATGTTCAGGATGGGGCGTCGTTAGTATTTGTTTGTTTGTTTGTATGGTATTTGACGTCATTTTCAACATATGTAATGTTATATATGACGGTCGATCTTTAGGTAGTGGAGGCAGACCACCCCCTTTTCCTGTGAAGAACCAGTACTATACACATCCCGCCATCCGTAAGAATCGACACTTCCTCACTTACAAGTCGAGCTCCTAGTGGGATTCGAACCAGCAGCGGTAAGAGGCGAGAAGGTTTACAACGCAACGTCGTTAACCCCTCAGCCACGGAGACTCTCTAAAACATATCAATAAATCACGCGGCACAATTCTGCTGTTTCGGGTTGTTTGTTTGCTGTTTAAGGGTGGCCACTGCTGAGGTTTTGTATTTTTGCACTTTTGGAAATTTACATTTGTTATATTTCAAAAATTATAATAAAACTGGAAAAAATAATTATACACTAACAAACTAATGCCCAATAGGGATATTTTAGTGCAAAAAAGAAAAGAAAAAAAATTAGAATTTTTTTTTGACCTCACATTTTGTGCCTAAAATTGACAATTTTTAACATAAGCCAAAATGGGGGGTAGGGGTACAAAAGATGGTATTTCTCAAAAACCGTTTAAGATATTCACTTAATTTAAACTTTATTAAAAAGACATGTGTTATGATATACAGAGACAGCAATAAAAAGTATTGTTCCTATTATTTGTTACAGACCTATGCCGTTATATGTCAGAGCTCGTCGAAATCTAAAATAGCACATTTTTTTCTCAGTTTTTATTGAATATATTTCTTATATGCACACCGACCCCCAATTTTTATTTTTTCATTCTAAAACTCAGGTCTTGTATATATTGTAGACACAATATCTCAAAAAGTTTACTGTTCCTTTATCATGAAAAATTGATTGATCACAAATTTAAAAATGCAATTTATAGTAAACTGGGTAGGGTAATGACAAGGGATGTAATAATTTTTTAGATGGTGATAAAAATACCACAACCCTTAATTTTTCGTCCTAAAGTATGAACTATTACATTAAAAAAGACGCAAAATCGATACCTGTTCTGCAAACCACACTACACACATATAAGTTGCCATACACAATTTGCAGCTGATTCAGAATTTAAAACCACACTGTGAGAGTGTATTACTAAAGATTAATTTTGCGAAAAAGTAAAATCACCGACCCATCATTATTTTTCCAGAAACTAACTAGTAATATGTTAGTCTTCATAAAAAACAGGGAAATTAAAAATTCTTACTGTTCTGATATTCACCAGAGGGCACCCTTAAGGTCATTTTTCAGCACAGTTTGGACTATGTATGACGGTCGATACTTTTGTGGTGGAGGCAGACCACCCATATCTTCCTGGAAAGAACCAGTACTGTACACCTCCATCATCAGTTCGAATCTGTCATTGATATAAACACTGTGGTGATGTTTGGTAAAGATCAGTTAAAAAAATAATATATGAAAAAATTTAAAGTCCATAACTCTGCTCTTTCAAGTCCCGCATGGCTTCTTTTGTTATAATTGTCTATTCTTTCTTCTATGACCAATGGCAATTTAATAAAACAATTTTTTTTAAGTGGTGGGGAGGGAGAGGGGTGGGGTGGTTGTTGGACTAGGATTGATTGTCAGAAGCAAACTATATCAAGTCTCATTTAAATTTAGTTCCACACTCTGCTGTTTTAGTTAAACTTTGGATGTTTATTGCACTTATTCCAGCTTTAATTGATAACCGAGGTTACTTCAAAATAATAATATATTCAAAGGGACACACGGTAATCATTACGGGTTTACCAAGCAATGAATTTTGATTTATTTATCCACTATAATTTTGTCTTTAAACGTGGAAAAAGTTTTAAACTTTTTCAGAGTAATACTATCGATGACATCTCAGATCGGTTGGAAAACCATAGGCCCGGGCCTATACATCAATTTGAAAAAATAAAATGAAAAGTCCAAAACTGCAATAAAAACTGAAGCCAGAGGGGCTGGAGTGGGGAGGAGGTGGTCGACATTTGTTTCTTATTTTAGTTTACAGTGTAGGTAATTCAACCAAAAACTGGAAATCACCGAAACACATACCAATATTTTATTAAGTTTATCAACAACGTAATCTGAAAAAAGAACAGTCGGTAATTTCCAGTTTTTAGTATTAGTGTTATTTTCAAAATACCTGAGTGACCGATTATAAAAGGGGAGTAGTGTATTATGCAATCTCTGTAATAGTAGAGGAAATACAATGAATGAATGAATGAATGAATGAATGGTGTTTTACGGCACGTCGACACATAAATAGGTCATATTGTGCGCAAAAAGTGAAGAAAAATGAAGAAATGAAGTATTAATTAAAAATTAATGTAAATATATAAAGATAAAACTATTAAAAAATAAGGGATGATAAGGTCTAATATAAACTATGAATGTAAATCAACGAGTATATAAACAAGTAAATATATATAAAAACACATTATAATGATTTATATAGTCTGATCTCTTTTAGGAAATCTAAAACAAGACTAAAATCTACAGTATCAAATAACTCTTTCATAGTATTAACATTGTAGTACCTTTGACGCATAGGATCAAAGTCTACACATTCCAATAAGATGTGTTTGACCGTTAACGGTGCAAAGCAGGGTATGAAAAATAAATAGTGTCAAAGCTATTAATATGCAAAAAAAAGTGCTTTATACTCTAATGTTTATTATTCGATATTAGCAGTTTTCGAACTCATCTGAGATTTAATAGATATTAAGACTCTGACCAAGTTTGGTAAATATCGGATGCAAAATGAAGGTATTAAACCGTTGACATCAACAAGTTAAAGACTCGGACGGACGGACGACGGACAACAGACCATGACAAACTCATACTGGACAGTAGAGCTAAAAACAGACCCAAAGCGAGATTCCTTTCTCCGGCATTTTTTATGTATATATAATTATACATGTACATATAATACATATACAGAATGTTTTTAATAACAAATGAGTGCACTTTCAAAGAATACATTTGAATGAACGAATGAGTGGTGTTTTGCAACCCTTACATTTTATACTGAAAGGAAAAAGAAACGCAGGTTGCGTATTTCCGCTATATATTGCATATACTGCACACTTAATTCCATATATATTCCAAGGAAATCCCAAGAGGTTTTGTAAAAAAAAAAAATGCAGTTAGTTAGAGAAAGGACACAACTGTGACGTTGTAGACGTTTTAATCACAGTACACGTTGTAACAAGAAATTCATAAATGCTGAAGTTCCTCTTTGAAAAATTGAGCCAGTTCAGTATTGTATTTAATGTTGAGATTGCAACATTTAAAGCCTAAGTTTGCTCACCTGCTTGAGCCAAATGCGCATTCTGACGATAATGAAACTTTAAAGGGGTAATCATTGGTGTGTTCAGTGCCGTTTAAACCTTCTTTCTAAAAGGAAAGGCCTAATGTCGCCCTGTACCATTCGATTAGCAGTAGCATATTAAACATAAAATATATAGCGGAAATACGCACCCTGCGTTTCTTTTTCCTTTCAGTATAGGTCACATAAGGTAGAAATGGGGAATGGTGGAGACATGACACTAATGGAGATGAAGATGATCCCCATTTAGTTCATAACCATAGTATTCCGTTCTCCGGTCACATTGGGGCGAGTACCCACCCCCTCCCCCCCCCCACACACCCCCCACCCCACCCCGCCTGTTGTGAAAACAGTTGACCGTTTCTTTCATTTATGGGGCGCTACAAATGTGAATACTTTCTTCAGGTCTCACTACACACTTAGCGCCCTTGCATGTGACTGTAGGGTGATTCTTACACCATAAAAATAGGGGTGTGTTCTTCGGTTTGAGATATTTTAATAAATGCCCATGGATATTTTCTTTTCTCGTGCAGGTGAGAAAACAATAGTGTGAGATTGGATGAACAGCGATTAGACGACACTGACTGCAAAATGTGACACATTTGTGGGTGCTCAAAATGCGTATGAATTTAGGTGCAAACTGTTTAGTGAAAGCCGAAAAGAGTACCGTGCCTGACACCACTCGCAATAGAAACAAAACAAAGTGGGCTATGTACCTGATTTTGTGGATTTTTATGAGCAGCAGTAACTGTATTTCCCCCAAAAATACTTTTAGACTGTAAATGCTTGATTCAAAATGGAAAATTGGACTTTGCTGCCTATGTCTCACTACACACTTAGCTCCCTTGCATGTGACTGTAGGTGATTCTTACACCATAACAAGTAGGGGTGTGTTCTTCGGTTTGAGATATTTTAATAAATGCCCATGGATATTTTCTTTTCTTGTTGCAGGTGAGAAAACAATAGTGTGAGATTGGATGAACAGCGATTAGACGACACTGACTGCAAAATGTGACACACTTGTGGGTGATCAAAATGCGTATGAATTTAGGTGCAAACTGTTTAGTGAAAGCCGAAAAGAGTACCGTGCTTGACACCACTCGCAATAAATAAAAAGTGGGCTATGTACCAGATTTTGTTGATTTTTATGAGCAGCAGTATCTGTATTTTCCCCCAAAAATACTTTTAGACTGTAAATGCTTGATTCAGAATGGAAAATTGGAATTTACTGCCAATGGCCAACACAGTAAAAACGAAGTGTGTAGTGAGACCTTGCATGTGACTGTAGGGTGATTCTTACACCATAAAAAGTAGGGGTGTGTTCTTCGGTTTGAGATATTTTAATAATTGCCCATGGATATATTCTTTTCTTCATGCAAGTGAGAAAACAATAGTGTGAGATTGGATGAACAGCGATTGGACGATACTGACTGAAAAAAGTGACACATTTGTGGTTGCTCAAAATGCGTATGCATTTAGGTGCAAACTGTTTAGTGAAAGCCGAAAAGAGTACCATGCCTGACACCACTCGCAATAAAAAACAAACAAAGTGGGCTATATACCAGATTTTGTGGATTTTTATGAGCAGCAGTAACTGTATTTTCCCAAAAAAGTACTTTGAGACTGTAAATGCTTGATTCAGAATTGAAAATTGGACTTTACTGCCTATGGCCAACACAGTAAATTCGAAGTGTGTAGTGAGACCTGAATTCAGGTTTAATTAAACTAAATCAATTGGATGTTCTCGCCTGGTGCATTAAAAAACATTTCTTTGTTAAAGGGAATGTAGCGACACAGCCAAACAATCGTTATTATTGAGAGTTCTGAAAAAACTTGGAAAAGGGTGAAATAATTATCAAAATCGAATGATGAACTAAGAAGATATGATCGTTTGAAGGTTCTGTTGAAACGGATATGGAAGCCGCCATTTTTAGAGCTATGACATCACAGTTCTAAATGACCATATATATTGATAAATATGAAAATTTACTTATTTATAGGGACACAAAGTAAAGTAACTGTATGAAGGATATGTATAACTAATGGCAATAATGCTTTATATGACCGGTTAAGGAATTTGCATTCATTTGCAGTGATTTGCTTTGCTTCAAATAATATTTATCAATATTCCATATATGGTCATATGGAACTATGACGTCATATTTTTCAAAATGGTTGCTGCCATATCCATTTTAGAACAACCTTCAAATGGTCATATGTTTTTTGTTTATCATCCGATTTTGATAATTCTTTCACCTTTTTGCAAGTTTTTCAGATCTCACAATAAGAGAGCTTGATATTTGGATATGCAGCTCATCATGCTTTTGACAGTTTTAGAAATAAATTCGAAAAGTAAAAGTAGGAAGGGTATGCAATTACAAGGGGTAAAAATAATGTTGACCTTTGACCAAGTGTTAAAATACAGCTGAACAAATCTTTCTTAGAAGATAATCATCACTGAATTATTTGTTGATGTATAATTATAGCAGACCTGTTTATTTGCATGACAAAGTAAGTTTCCCAGAATTCTAACCAGGTTTGAGTTTCTAACAGGTTGTCAACATTCTCACTTTAGTATGAAGGGGCACGGATAACCAATTATGCTATTATAACCTTCAGACGGAATTCAGTCTTGATCATCTTCGACGCTTGATTGTAAATACAAACGTCTGGACCGTTTGTGCAGAAAAACAATGAAACCGGAAACACACGTCCGGAATCTCGGTAAAATGTTCTAGACGTTTGTCTTGAAAAGAAGCAAGCGTCGCCGCTGATCTAGACTAGACGAAACCAAGGTGTGCATGACACTCACACGCTCATTACGAAAATATAAACATATTGATAGACGTGTTACGTGTCATAGAGCTACCACGTGGGCATTTACTTCACTTTAGCTAACCTGGTTCAAAGGCGCAAATGTAATCAGACTTTATCCGTCCGGCGGTCTTTTCGTAATCAATCCGTCTGTCGAAATTTAGAACTGCATATATATATGTTATAGTTATGCATATGCATGCACGTCAGTCCGAAAAATGAATAGATCTCCGAATGCTGGTTTATTTGTTTTCTGTGAAATTTTAAGCAGAAAATTAAAAAAAGTTATATCTTTCTTTTATTATTAAATGTATTTCCTCTATATAGCCTATACAGTACTTATTATTAGTAAATAAAATATTTCTTTAGCATCAATGAATGTACAGGGACTGGGCGACAAAACCAAGAGAAAAATGTTTCAAACTTTCTAAAAGGAAAAAATATTCAATTTTTTTTTTTACAGGATACACATTTTACAAAAAAAGAAGAAAATGACATTAGAAGTTAATAGGGATTCGATTATTTTTTTTCAACAGTTACTCTGGTCAATCAAGAGGAGTAGTCATACTTATAAATAATTTTGACTTCAAGGTTAAAAAATTCAGAAAGTGATGCAGATGGTAACATGTTGATTTTAGCTTCAGTCATATGTGATATAAATATTACTCTTATTAATATTTATGCACCAAATAGGGATGATCCAGGTTTCTTTCGGATTTTGAATGATTTTTTTTGAAATAGATAATTCCTGTATAGTTGGAGATTTTAATCTTATATTAAATCCAGGGATCTACACATACAATGATATAAATAAATAACCCAAATGCAAGGGATACACTTATAGAAATTATTGCTGAAAATAATTTGATAGATTGCTGGAGAGAGCAAAATATTGAAAGAAAAAAGAGTATACCTGGTTTCGCAGATACCCAGTGAAAAAGGCCGATTAGATTGTTTTTAAATAACCGATACATCATTTACTGACTTAGATGATGCAACAAATATTTCCAGGTTATCACACGGATCATTCTAAGATTTTCATCCAATATCAATTTGGAAATCTTATAAAAGAAATTTCATACAGGAAATACAATAACTCTTTGTTAAAGGATACACAATATGCTGAAGAAATAAAAATTATTATAGACAATGTGAAAAGGCAATATGCTGCAGACAATCAGGACTTAGAAATTGATATAAGTGATATTCCAATACATGATCTAAAACTAATTATAAATGATCAGATGTTCTATGAAGTTTTATTACTGGCAATCGGAGGCAAAACAATCTCAAAAAAAGAAAATGGAAACAAATAAAAAATAGAAATATTGAGGTAACAACGGATTTACAGTAGAGTTCTTTAACTGTTTTTGGGTCAATATTGGCCTATTTTTAGTTAGTTCCATAAACTCTGCATACTTAAATGGAGAGCTCTCTATAACACAAAAACAAGGAGTTATAATTTGCATTCCAAAAGGTAATACAGACAAATTATATTTAAAAAATTGGCGACCGATCTCTCTGCTTAATGTTTCCTATAAAATAGCATCTGCATCAGTTGTTTGTAGAATAAAAATGTATTGTGTACTATCTTTCATGAAGATCAAATTGGCTTTCTACCAGGTAGATTTATGGGAACAAATATAAGACTGCTATATGATATTTTATTTTATGCGGAAAAATATCGCATTCCAGGACTAATACTCTTGACTGACTTAGCAACGGCATTCGACACAGTTTCATGGAGCTATATGATAAAAGTCTTACATTTTTTAAATTTTGGTCCTTCAGTTATAAGTTGCATAAAATTGTTTTATCATAATACTGAATCTTGTGTTATTGTAAATGGACATATGTCAGAATGGTTTTACTTACAGAGAGGTTGTCGTCAAGGAGATTCTTTGTCGCCCTACCTGTTTATTCTTTGTGCAGAAGTGTTGGCAGTGTTGCTAAGAAACAACCCATATATTAAAGGTATTAAGATAGATTACTAAGAATATCTAACATCTCAATATGCGGATGACACGAGTTTGACTCTAGATGGCTCCAGAGAATCACTTTCTCACTCTATGTTGACACTAAAGTTTTATGCAAAAATTTCCGGACTTAATATTAATACGGACAAAACTAAAGTTATTAAAATGATCTTAAAATTGAAGAAATAAGAAAATTACTTAATAGATGGTCAAAACGAACACTTACCCCACTGGGAAAAATTGTTGTACTAAAAAGTTTAGCTCTTCCAAAACTTAATCATTTAATAACTGAAATTCCAAACCCGGCAGCAGATAAATTTAAACTTATTCGGAATATGTTTTACAATTTTCTTTGGAGCAACTCAAAAGACAAAATAAAAAGTACCATTATAACACAAGATCATGAATTTGGAGGGCTTAGAATGATTGATATCGATAAGTTCATATCAGCGTTAGAGATAACCTGGATTCGCAGACTTTTCCAGACCAAAAACAAATATACCCACCTTTATAAAAAACATTTGTCCAATATTTCATAACTTAGCTACCGGTTCAGACTATGTTAAAATTAAAGGGAATGTAGCGACACAGCCAAATACGCTCTGTTATTGAGAGTTCTGAAAATCTTGGAAAAAGATGAAAGAATTATCAAAATCGGATATTTAAACAAAAAATATATGACCATTTGAAAGTTGTTTTAAAACGGATATGGGAGCCGCCATTTTGAGAACTATGACATCATAGTTCTAAATTGCCATATATGGAATATGAAAAATATCATTTAAAGCAAAAAAAGTCACTGCAAGTAAATGCAAAATCCTCTACTGGTCATATAAAGCATTATTGCCATTAAGTATACATATTTTTCATACAGTTACTGTTATTTGTTTCCTATAAATCAGTAAATATTCCTATTTATAAATATTCCATATATGGTCATTTAGAACTGTGATGTCATAGCTCTCCAAATGGCGGCTTCCATATCCGTTTCAACAGAACCTTCAAATGATCATATCTACATTGTTTATCATCCGATTTCGATAATTATTTCACCGTTATTCATTTTTTTCAGAACTCTTAATAATAAAGGTGGTTTGGCTGTGTTCCTTTAATTTAAATAAAATACAAAACCCTTTTTGGAAGGATGTTCTAACAAGATATATAACATTTGCAGATCAAGTGAAACCAATTTTGTGGCAACAGTTCCATTCAGTCAAAATATGGTACAATCCGAACATTAAGGTCGGAGGTTCCAGTAGTATATACAGAAGATGGCTTACAGGAGGAATAGTATTTGTTTACGATCTTTTAAACTTATTTAAATTTAAACAAATAGAAACCTGTTTTCTTACAGAGAATTTACAGAGCGTTATGATATAAGTTCTAACTTTCTGGAATATGAAGGTCTTATTAATGCTATTAGAAACTACTTAGTAAAATTGAACTTAATACATCTACCAATTAATAGTTCTTATCCGTTGCGCCCACTGACCCTTGCACTAATCCTAAAACAAGAAAATGCTTGTAGATACATTTATGATACTTTGAATGTAAAACATATTTACCCATTATCACTAAGAAAATGGAGAAATGAGGTTATAACGGAACCAAACTATAAATTTGAAAAACTGTATGAAATACCTTTTAAAATAACAAAAGACCCTAAATTACTTTGGCTACAGTATAGAATCAATCACAGGATTTTGGGAACAAGCTACCTACTGACTAAAATGAATATTCTAGATAACAGTATGTGCAGTTTTTGCAATATTTTACCCGAAACCATTCATCGTTTATTCTGGAAATGAGAAGTTGTAAATACATTTTGGACAGATCTGATAATATTCATCAGAATTAACTGTAATATATAAATTGGTAAACTGGTCAGGAAAAATAATAACATTGATATTGTTTTAAACAAAATACTCCTGCAAGCCAAACTATTTATATACCAACAAAACATGCAAAAATAAAGACCTTTGTTAAATGTTTTTACTAAACACATAATTTCTTTATATAAAGTTGAAAAATGGATAGAATATAAAAAAAATAAAAGTAGAAATATTTGAAGCAATCTGGAGTCGTTATCTCAAAATTGGTAGAACAGTGTACCAGAGATAATTATTTACTACATGTATGTGCAAATTAAACTTACATTTAATTAACACATTTGATTGTCTAGGGACAACATTTTACTCCTTTGAGAAGTAGAACACTAATGTTTTCTTCTTTGATTCTTTTTCCAAAAATGTTGTTTTCAGAAATATTGATGCTTTAAAAGCTGTTTTGTACAGCGGTTTAACAAAACCCCTATTTTGGGGAAAAACAAACCATTCATACATATTTACTGTGGTAGTTGTGTGCCAACTAAATTGTCATGTCCTCAGCTTAAATTGCATCTCAAATCTCTCTTTCTACTTTTCTACAGTTACAGCATTTTCATACAGCATTGTATGAAGTACTATGTAAGATGAATACTGTTCAAACTTACCCGCTTATAATACACAATTTAAATATTATTTTATATGTTAGATTGGACCTTAAACTACTTAACATGTACATGCTAAGAGAACAAATTAATATTTTTGTTTCTTTGGCTACGGTTGCTATGCGCCAACAACAGCCAAACTTTTACATCATAAGTACACCGTTTCTGAGCCTACCGACGAAAAGGTATATGTATTGCTTGCATATTTTGAGAGTCCGAATTCTAATGACACAATGTCATCGGTTTTAGCCAGCCAGGCTAGACCCCGAAAATGGAAAGTCGTATTAAGAGTTACCAACTCGTGCTTTGTTTTGCGCATAGTCAATCGAGGGCGTTTTTGGAACCCGTGAATAAACATTTTCTATTAATCGGCGCATATGACCTTGGGCACCTGGATATATTTTTTTATAAACAAATGTTGTAGTGCTATTTTGCTGTTGCTTGGCGGGTTAAATTTCTTTAACATTATAACAAAACAACGTGTTAAATAATAACTATATAAAATAGTATATTGCTATAATAACTACTGTTACAATAGATGTAGTCAGTATTATCTACTTTTATCACATAACATGTGGTGTGGGAGTGTAATAACACCATTCAATATTTTCGATATTCCACTAGTGGTATAACATAACGTTAATGACGTCATTGACGTCACGTTGATGTACGTTTTCCGACGTAATGTGACGTTATAAGTTATGTAATAAATAGAATCTAACATTCGTTCTCATTCATCATTGAATGTATTAAACTCGTTAGCAAAAATGATATAATGCTCGGCAAGAGCCTCGCATTATATAATTGTGCCAACATGTTTAATAAATTCAATAATGAATGAGTACTAATGTAAGATCCTCTATTTATGAATGATACATTTTATAGTATAATGAATATGTTATGAATGATTTGAAGAATACAAATCAATTAATATTTTTTTTAAAAAAATAGTAAATAAAATACAAGATGAGTATATAGTATAAGTTTCATATAAGTAATCATTCAATGGAGCATCAGATACTTTATTAACACATAATTAATGTTATCTATACTACCAATTATGTAAGACATACAATGGGTAAACAACGACGAAACATCTACTATATAAGTGAATCTACAAATACATTAATTTATAGATATACATTTACAATTAAAAAATATATATGTTTTCAGTAAAGTTACGTGCGTATTACTACTTATACACAGAACAAAGATACACTTAAAGGCCAGGGTTGAGTATAAAAAACCCAAAATGGCCCCAGAGAAACCTTCTGATCATTTTATGCATCATGCTGCTCAGAGAGGTTTAATCACATGTTTTTAAATAATAAAGCATTTTTAAACCATAAAATCTGGCATGTAAATACACTTACAGATATATCAAAATAATTATATCATGTATTTATTTTCCATACTTTCTAGAACAAAACTTTTATTCCTAACGGTCAAATTTTGAATGTTGGTGCATCTATTAATACATGTACTTGTTAAAACAAGATCAGTGACTGGTCGGAATGCTGAAACCCTTATCTTGAAGCATACGCAATATTAGCTGGCTACAGTGTATACATAATGGCGGTAGCGACTACCGAACGCTGGGGTTTAATTAATTTAAAAGAACAAACCACGCAACACACCATCAACACGCCGTGTTGGCCTTTATGGGACAGTCAAAGAAAAGCGCATTAACTCGATACGATAGCCGCTACCAAGGGCTCTCTTAGTTACTCTTCTTTGTATTGAACAATGAAAGGAAAAACGAAACGCAACTCGAGCATTGCTGCTATACATTGTATGTAACATATGCTGTAAATCGACTTGCACTTGTCTACATTAGACTTTTCGTTTCGGAAAAAATACTAAAACGACACATAACATACCAAATATTATCGCTTCAAAATTTCATTATTGATAAAATACGCGCTTGGTTTCAAGCAGGTGAGCAAGCTTAGGATGTAAGCTTTTGCAATCTTTTAACATTAAATACAGTACTGCTATGGCCCAATGTATGAAAACTCCAATTATTTTCGCCATTGACACCAATGTTAAAATGTCACATATTGATGATTTGCTGCAACTTCAACTCAAGTATGGATAACCCTGCAGCGTAATTTTCATATAAAAAACTAATTTTCCATTTTGAAAAGTCACCAGAACAGGCGGGGTCACAAAACATGAAAGAAAGAAAGTTCATGTTTGTTTACTAAACAGGTCAAGGTTACACCTGTTTTATTGTTAGTTGCTTACAAAGTGTTTGCATAGAAATGTTCATCATTGGTACTGTAAAACCTCTTAATACGTTTCTTGTACATATAACAACATAATCGAAAAGAAATGGGCAGTTTTCCCCAACTTATAATGCCCATTTTTATCAAAAAAGGAGGGATTTCGTTTTATTATAGGAACTACATTCGATTTTTAGTAAAGGTCAAAGTTCAACGTGGAAGTTCAACATTTAAGAATTTCGTGTTACAAAGTGTACTGATTTTAAAAAGTCTACAGCAGCACAAATTAGTCCTTTCTCTAACTAGCTGCAAACCTTTAAAAAAACAAACAAACAAAAACAACATCTAAGTACATGAAATTATGTGTGCTGTATGTACATTATATACTAGCAGACATTCCTTCTTGCCTTTAGTATAGACAATTGTGAGCGGTACCCACAATTCGTTATACGAAAACGTAAGCATGACTTATTAGCACTAGTTTACAGGTTAGGGACCGGGCAATATTTATTGGGGGCAAAATGGCATGGGACAGGTACTTTTTTTGTCGCGACAAACCATGGGACGATACTTTTTTTTCCGCTAGCTTGCCATGGACGTACACTTTTTTTAAAGTCAAATTCTTTCCCCCAAAAAAAACTTTAAACAATTACAAATATTGAAGCGCCCGTTTTTATAATATCCACGAATCCCGAAAAAAAGCCGCGAAATAAATTCGGCATTCCGGTCTTCGGAGTAATGGACATAGGTTTTAATAGATAATAATTCGGAAAAAAATAAAAAAATATATTCCACGGACAGATTCATTTTCCTCGGAAAGTCTTCGGCTTTCCGATTTATTTGGACAAAATTGTCCGAATATGTATTTCTTCGGAAAACATTCAGCAATGGTTTGTAAACTATTCGGACATCGGTATTTCCTTCGGAAAATATTCGGGCATCGGTATTACTTTCGGAAAATATTCGGACACCGGCATTTCTTCGGAAAATATGCTGACATCGACATTTTCTCAGACATCGGCATTTCTTTCGGAAAATATTCGGACATTGGTATTGCTTTCGGAAAATATTCGGACATCCGCATTTATTCAGAAAATATTCGGACAGAAATAATCTTTTAAATTAAAAAACAATTAAAATTTATTTTTGAAAAAAGAAAGGCGGAACAAATTCCAATTTTTACTAATCGTTCTTTCCTCTTATTGGACATGTATCCGATTTCTGATTTACTTTGACAAAATTACGATTTTTCGATTTGGTTCAGAAAATATTCAGATTTAATTTGTGTTTACCAGTAGAAAAACATCTCAATTCTGTTGTTGAAATTATTCCAATTGCTGCTTGATTTCCGGAACAATCTGGTTTTCTTTAAAAAATCGTTCAAAGAAAATCGTTCGCTTTCAAATTTCTGCAGAAGCAAATCTGTTAATTATATATTAGTCATGCATATTGACAAAAGGTTCATTATAAATGGCCTTCTGCAAATGTATATAATGTATTATTTCAATTTGTATTCATATAGTAAAAATTAACCTTGTAACTACCAGTTTTGAAGAACTTTTTCTACATTAGGCGAACGTGTTCGTGTCCGAAATCGCCTGCTGAGTTACGTCCCTTATATGCATTATCGCCATTTACATAAAATGAAAACAAATTTTGTTGCACGGTTCACAATCAATATAACTTGTTTTTGTTGAATGTTATACATGTAGCGAACTGGAAATACAGTACAGTACTGAATCAATGTAATTTAGACTGTATTATGTATATTAGAATACCTGTTCGGTTTAAAATAATTATATTCTTATACATGTACATATAAAAAAATTATGCAGACTTATTAAACAGGGACTGTATGTTAAAATAATAATAATAATATCCACGAATCCCGAAAAAAAGCCGCGAAAGCTCGCGTGTATGACGTCACGTCCGGATAAACAACTTTTTGAAAGCGTAACGGAAAAAAATGAAAATATATTAACTACGTTTTCATATCTCCATGTGAACTCAAATAAAATATAAAAATTAAAAGAGGACATTTTTTCCAACAAAATGATGTAAAAACTTTTTCTATTGAATTAAATTAAATACTGAATGATGGACGAAAACGGCGATGGCACTTCAATGATCAACGGAACGGAATGCAGAAATTATGATTTAAATGAAGACAAATCTTTGATGAAAATTCTAAATGCTACAGAACGAAAGGATATTGAAGTTATTCATACTGGCGGTGTACAACTTATTATCAACGCTGGAACTTACCAACTATTGAAGATCGCAATCCGTGACTTTTTCGGTAAAGAAAGTGACTCACTAAAGTGCACACGGATTCCTGTTACAGACAATAAGGGAAGTTTGGTTGAAACAAAATACAAAATAGCCAGTGGTAAGTCGAACTTATATACTGTTAACATGTATCACACTACCAGCTCTTGCCTGATTAACGGAAGAAAAGCCGATACATTTGTAGAGACTGACTTGCCGAAAATTCTCGATATCGTGGAATCAAGAGTACATACAAATTCCACAACATTAGAACACATTAACAACAATGTCAAACAAACTTTATTAAATCATTTTGGCACACATTTTGGAAAGACCGCATCCCCAAAGTCATCTACTGTTTCAAAAGAAGCCATAGAATATGTTGTAACCACAGAAAAAACATCTGAAAATGAATCGCTAACGCCAGGTAACTCTATAGATACAGACGACGAGGAAGGTGGAACCGGGAATGAACGTTGTTCGACTCCTGTACTTATAACAGAGAGTCATTCCGTGAATGAACGTTGTTCGACTCCTGTACTTATAACAGAGAGTCATTCCGTGAATGAACGTTTTGATTGCACACTTTCTCCAAAAGAAAATCGTCCCACAGATGATATGCTGATGAACATTCAGGACAGTATCAGTCAGCTTCATTGTTTACTTCATCAGCATATTGAAAATACGGACTTCCGTTTTGCTCAATTACAAGATCAACTCTAAAGTATCAAAAATCAGAACGTGGTCAATGTGAAATCAATAGAACGTCAAATGGATTATGTTGGAGATTCAACGCAAGAACTGAAGGCACACCTGAGCAGCACAACTACATCTATTCAGCGCAGATTACAATCTATTACCGATCAACTGAAATCGCAAAATGTGACGGTAAATGGCGTTACCTCCTCCAAGCTAAATGTTCCAACTCAAGACAGCAATGAAATAAAACACTCTAAAGACAGACAATTAGAGGAAGAAGATATAAAGAGAGGAGAACTAGAATTTAATCGGGATACTATTCAGCGGCGATTACAGTCCATATCGGAGAGTCAGAAAACCAATTATTCATCTGGAATAGTCGAAATAGAGCACAAAACGAGATCAAACGCCAACAGCTATGTCAATTCAACACAAAAATCAACGTTAATAATCGGCAGTTCAATATTGAAAGGAATAAAACAACGTGGCTTGCATACAGATGTGCAAATAAGTACAAACCCGGGGGCAACTATATCCCGGCTCAATGAAATCATTAAATCGAAAGATCTACGTCAAATTAAAACAGTAGTTCTCTACGTCGGCGGCAACGATGCATCGAACGGAATATCACTTGATAATTTCGCCGCCGAATACCAACGTCTCATCGACAGGGTTCTTGGAGAAAAGTTCTCGGTAAAACTGTGCACACTGTGCCCCAGAAAAGATGTGGATGTCATTCCGTACAACGATGCGATAAAACAACTGGCAGAAATTAACTCAGTGCACGTGATTGAATGCTTCAGCTCGTACATATACGGGGACGGGACCGCCGCTACACATCTCTTCATGCGCGACGGTATAAATTTATCGAACAAAGGGACCAGTACATTCGTACAGAACATACATAAATCCTGTGAGATTATTAAACACCGCACTGATAACAACCATCAGGATTTCCAAACTGTAAGACAATATATACGTCCGAGATGGAGATATAGCCATAGAAATGTTGACTTTAGATGGAGGCAATAGGAAAACAAGAGCGAACCCTGCTATCACACAAACTGTACTAATAAGTACGATATTCTTTTAAATGTGTGTTCACACTGTAATACTGTAAAGTGTACTTGCTTTCAAACAAATGACTCTGTAAATGACACTCAAGCTTCCAAACATGTGAACGAAAATGAAAATTGTTCTCTAAACAGTAACTATGTTAATGACACTCAAACTTCCGAACCTTTGAAGGAAAATAGCTACACGAACGACACTTGTGGTTTAAATGTTACACATGTAAATCGTTATAATAGTGCTTGTACATATCTGAAACCTATTAGCACAAATTGTAAATTGGATGGTAGTGGAAGGATGGATATACATTGTAACACACATATTTCGGAATCATTTTTCAAATTAAAACAAAAGGGATTAAAAATAGCAAACCTAAATGTGCAACATATAATGCCTAAGCTTGACGAGTTAAAACTACTTCTTCGGCATCATGATTCTGTCAATATTTTAGGCTTGTGTGAGACATTCCTTTCCGAAAATGTATCGGATAATGAACTTCATGTTAATGGATATCAATCCGAAAGAAAAGATAGAACTCATAAACAGGGAGGTGGTATTTTAGTATATATTAGTGATAAGATTCCATCAGTACGTAGATTTGATCTTGAAAATGATTTAATAGAAAGTATTTGGCTAGAAATACGTTTTCCAAATAGCAAGCCATTTATTCTGTCTTTCATATATAGACCTCTTAATTCTTTACAATCTTGGATTGATACTTTTGAAGATCAGTATAGCGTTTCCTCAAAGGAAATCGAAGAAATATACATTCTAGGTGATATTAATAACAATTACTCTCCTACGGCTGGCTTTGACAATCAAAAATGGTCAGATTTTCTCATTAATCAAGGTCTTGTGCAATTAATCAACATGCCTACCAGAGTGACAATTTCAAGTTCTAAAATAATTGATCATATCTATACTACACATCCTGAAAATGTAATCGAAATATTATTTCGATTACATTTTCAGGATGTGTAGTATAGATATGATCAATTATTTTAGAACTTGAAATTGTCACTCTGGTAGGCATGTTGATTAATTGCACAAGACCTTGATTAATGAGAAAATCTGACCATTTTTGATTGTCAAAGCCAGCCGTATTTCAAATAAATGTACCATTCAAATGCATGAGTGATCATTATCCAGTATGTTTTATTAGGAAAATTAAACGACAAAATCAAGATTCGCTAAACGGTCATACAACTATTAATTACAGATCATTTGGCAAATTTGATGAACAAGAATTTAAAAATGAGTTATATAATTCAGGAATAAATACTGCTGAAACACTCACTGATCCAAACACTTCACTTGCATATTTATACTCAGTGTTAAACTATGCTCTTTCTAAACATGCTCCTTTAAAACAGAGACGAATTAAACGCCCAAAACAGCCTGAATGGTACTCTGATAAAATTAAAGAGGCAAGAAAATTACGTGATAAGTTCAATAAAGCTAAAAAATGGCCAGAATATAAAAAATGGAGGAATAAAACTAACCATATGATTACTTTAGGTAAGAAAAAGTTTTTTGCAAATGCAATTAAAGATAAAAAAGACTCTAAATTTATTTGGTCGCATCTTAAATCAATATCTGCACAGACCAATCAAACTGTTATAAAATTACCACCAATTTTAAATATTAATAATGTTACAACTGAGGGGGAGAAAAATATAGCTGACGCTCTAAATGACCACTTTGTTAATATTGCTAATACAATAAACAAAACTCCAATATATGCAAATAACTACGCTGAATTAAAAAAACGCATTGATAATAAATTAAAACAGGCAATATTTAAAATAGATTACATCTCGATTTTCGAAGTAAGGCTAATAATTGATAAATTAGATATAAATAAAGCAAAAGGTATAGATGGTATTGGACCTCGTATTATAAAAGCAGCATCGGATTGTATCATTAATGCTATCACTTCAATCATTAATAAATGCATAGATCAAGGCATATTTCCTGATCAGCTAAAAAAGGCATGCGTGTTACCAATACACAAAAATGGACCAAAAGATGACCCGAACAATTATAGACCTATCTCATTATTACCAACAATTTCCAAAATATTTGAGAAGCATGTTGCTGCGCAACTGCACTCTTTCTTTCAACAATTTAATATTTTGTACTCGGCTCAATCTGGATTTCGTAAAAATCATTCTTGCCAAACAGCACTTATTAACCTTGTTGATAGCTGGTTGAAACAAATTGATTCTGGAAACTTTGTTGGCAGTGTTTTCCTTGACATGAGAAAGGCGTTTGATATGGTTGATCATGAGATACTATTATACAAACTGCATTTGTATCATTTTTCGACTTTAACAATACGTTGGTTTCAGTCATATCTATCTAACAGGACACAAGTAGTCAGAGTTGGACAGTATCAATCTGAGGAGAGAATCATCAAATCAGGTGTCCCTCAGGGATCTATCTTAGGACCACTTTTGTTCTTGATTTATGTAAATGATTTACCTTTAGCTTCCAAAGAAGCTTCAGTTGACATATATGCTGATGACTCCACGCCTACATACATCAGGGCTGGATGTGTCATCCATTGAGAATAAATTACAAACTGACTTAAATAACATAAATAAATGGTGCACTATAAATAACATGGTTATAAATCCTACAAAAACAACATGTATGCTATTAGGTTCAAAATATAAAATAAACCATTCTCGAAAACTCACGCTTTCGATAGATAATTGCCTGATACAATCAGTGTCTTCTCAAAAACTTCTCGGAATTACAATAGATCAACATCTAAAGTGGGATGTTCAGATAAGCAAAGTCTGTAATCATATATCGAGTAAATTCACTCTTTTAAGACGAATATCTAAATATTTGACACTTGATATGAAAAAGCTATTCTATAATGCATATTTAGTTCCAATATTTGATTATGGATCTATCCTCTGGAGTAATTTGTACTAAATTAAATTTTACAAAGGTTGTTACTTTACAAAAAAGCATCGCACGCTGGATTTTGATAAAACCTTTACATACACCTTCTGCAAATCTTTTCAATGAGTTAAATTGGATGTCATTTGAAACAAGATGTAAATTTCAAGTAGGTGTTTTAGTTTATAAAGCAATTCATAATCTTACACCAATATACATAAGTAAATTAATAACATTTTCTGAAAATAGCAGATATAATTTAAGATCATGCATTAAACATGACATTACGCATCCTAGACCTAAATCCGAATATTTGAAACAATCTTTTACCTATGTTGCCATGCGGACTTGGAATTCAATCCCAGAAAATATCCGGACTTCTGTTTCTATTTATGCTTTCAAACACAATTATAAACTATTTCTATTTCAAGATAACAGGTGTTCTGCTCAAATTAAGTTGTGTTAATAGTGAATACTTGTTTTGAATGCCAGCTTGAAACATATTATTAATGTTACGTGCATGTATTCACTTGCTATTGTTTATAAGTTGCTGTTGTTATCAGAAGGCCTCATGGAAGATAAGTGTTGTGCAATTGTTTGTATAATCTTAATGAGTTGTACCTTCATGAAATAAAGAATTTATTATTATTATTATTATTATTATAGACTTTATTTATTGAGGGTAACACATTTAGTTTGTGAACTAATCTTCCATGTGGCCCTCTAACAGATCTTGCTATTAATTAAGCTCACACAATGCTTTGAAAACTTAAACATCATGCACAAATTCTATCGGAATCTTGAATAACTTTTTAATAATACGACTTACTTTACTTTTGTCATACATCTACAGTACAGGCTGCTGTATATACATGCTTTTATGGTATCCTGCATGAATAATGTGCATGTATATCCTTGTTTTATAAGTTAATGTATCACTCCTAGGTCACTTTTAAAAACAATATTTCATAATTATTGAATATAGTAGCACCAGTTCCATTGGCTAATAAAAGTTACATGACTAACTGTAACACAGTCAGCTCCTAAGGTCTTAATTAATTTACACATCAGAGTAACATTATAGCATATGGGTATCATACATTTATTAGTATGAGTGCTGGATATCTGTATTTAAATTAGCTTATCTCAAGTATTCATGATCATAAGTGTATCATGAGTATAAGTTAGTACAGGGTCCTAAGATTCTGATTAATACTAAATAATCTGGGAGTAAGATTTAGATTTTTTAATTCTTTCTGTAAATAAGCACTTACAATATATACATAAAACACTTTTATAGTGTAGAATTTCTGTGTATCAAAAAGAAAAGATCTAACTAGCACAAAATTGACTGTCATAATTATATGGTCTAACATGTGCTAAGAATGACTTAAAACACCATTCAAAGTAACTTGTTAGAGAAGAGCACACGTTGTATAACAGTTTCTAAGTTAAAATATTACCTGTCACGAATCCTAGACTAGTTGTAAATTTCGCATTAAATTAAATGTATTTGGTGTATATGCGAAAATACATCAATTTCACCGCAAATGTTTCAATTGAAAAAATAACTTAAATGATGCTCAAAATGAATAATGTTAAACATTTCTAAGTTCTTTTCCGAATCAAAAAATGACTATGTCCTTACACTGAAGCAGTTTCCGAATGATAAATCGACTAAGTTCTCATTTGCCGAAAAATTATGTAATGTCAGAATATTGTCCGCGGGAAAAAATCCGAAGTCCGACAGATATTCCGAAGAAATGTATGGTTTCCGAATTCGGACTTATTTTCCGAACATTTTATGTAATTTTTCGATATATTTCCACGGAAATCTTCGGAATTCCGATTTCAGACGGGTATACCGGAATAATAAATGATTGATATTAGACCATAAAAGGCCCCCATACCAAAAACATAGGCTTCTGGCGACTGTTTGCTGCAACTCTGCGGCAAACATTGCTGCAAAGCTGCGGCAGACAAGTTTGCGTCAAAGTTGCAGTACACTTTTCCCATGCAAATGAAATATGCAGCAAACAAATATATACAAATGAGGTTCTGGTGATGTTCACCGCAACTTTGCGGCAGACCCCATTTGCATAGTTAAAGTGTGCGGCAACTTCTCAGCACACTTCATTTGCATACCACTTTTAGCTGTAATCTTTTGGCGATGCTTGCTGCTACTTTGCTGCAGACCTCATTTACATTGCAAACATTTGCAACAATTTTATGCAAATGAATTGAATGGAATTGGGGTTTTAAGGCGCACCAACACTTGAAAAGGTTATATGGCGCCTAACAGGCATGAACATGCCAGGCTCATCTTCCATGTAGAAACTCCATTTACGTTGGAGCCACTTTATTGTTTTTCTGCCACTGCTCTTTTGATGCGAGCGAGATAGCACCTGAAACAATGCAGGGATCATGATGAAGACATTTTTTGTTCATGTTCATTAAAGGTCTTCATCAGGTTTCAGGTGCTATCTCGCTCGCATCAAAAGAGCAGTGGCAAAAAAACAATAACATGGCTCCAGCGTAAATGGAGTTTCTACGATAGAATTTGCAGCAACTCTGCAGTTCAGGGTGAGAAGGTTCTAGGCCCATTTTCCATATTTTATCTCGATGTACATCGAAGATGAGCCTGGCATGTTCATGCCTGTTAGGCGCCATTTAACCCTTTCATGTGTTGGTGCGCCTTAAACAATTCAATTCATTTGCATAAAATTTTCTCTGCAATGTTCTGGTGATATTTTTCAAAATAAATAATGGACTGAAATTATGAAATAGAACAATGGTGCGCCGTTTGTAAAAAAAATAAAATATTTAGCTTGAAAACATTTTGTTTTTTCACTATTTAACATGGACTGCACCATATTTAAATAAATTGACACAATTTAAATAAATCGACACTCTTTAAATAAATCGACACAATTTAAATAAATGCTCTTGATTTAAAGTATATCCTTACGATTTAGATTATATCCTCACGATTTAACTAAATGGTTTTGATTTAAATAATTGTTTGTGAATTCTAAATAAATGGACCTTTGTTTTACTAAATGTTCAACAATTTAATTAAATTCACTATATTTAAATAAATCGACACAATTTAAATAAACTGACACTATTTAAATAAATCCTCTCAAAATTAAAATCTGTCATTTCTGCATTACTCTCATTTTCATGGAGAAGTCGAGCGCTGTCATTTTGCATTACTCCCATTTTTATGAAGATGTCGAATGCTGTCATTTTTGCATTACTCCCATTTTCATGGAGATGTCGAGCACTGCATTTCTGCATTACTCCAATTTTCATGGAAATATTGAGTACTGTTGAGCGCTGCCAATTCTGCATTACTCTCATTTTCATGGAAATGTTGAACGCTATCATTTCTGCATTTTTTTTTACTCTAATTTTCATGGAGTTGTGGAGCGTTGTCATTTCTGCAGTACTCACATTTTCATGGAGATGTCGACTGCTGTCATTTCTGCATTACTTCCATTTTTATGGAGATGTCGAGCGCTGTCATTTATGCATTACTCTCATTTTCATGAAGATGTCGAGCACTGTAATTTCTGCATTACTCGAATTTTCATTGAGATATCGGCGCTGTCACTACTGCATTACTCTCATTTTCATGGAGATGTTGAGCACTATCATTTCTGCATTACTCTCATTTTCATGGAGATGTCGAAGGAAGTCATTTGTGCATTACCGGTACTTCCATTTTTATGAAGATGTCTAACGCTGTCATTTTTGCATTACTCACATTTTCATGGAGATGTCGAGCGCTATCATTTATGCATTACTCTCATTTTCATGGAGATGTTGAGCACAGTCATTTCTGCATTACTCCCATTTTCATGGAGATGTCGTGTGCTGTCATTTCTGCATTACTCCCATTTTCATGGACATGTCACTCACTAACTATAGCAGTCCAATAGGCACCAATGGTGCCTGGATATGACCAGGATATCTTAGAATCAGCACCAGACCCTAGACAAACCAACAAACGTATCTAATACACACATCTACCTATTGAGATCATACTGATCATATTATTTTGCACTTGGGATACAATTTTAATTTTTCTGGTTTTAAATGTTGGAGTTATCATGGTGTTTGATATTTAAAAATGTTCTTGCAATGAACATAATTGAATAAATGTTTAAAAATAAGGTTCCACGAAACAAATTACACTTGGCTAAATTACTTGTTCAAGTGGTACGTCCTTTGACATAAAATACAAATTTCACTTTTAATAGTAAGTAGTAAGTAACTGGAAATAATAAAACTCTGTATAAAGTCTAAGTTTTGTGATGCTGTTTTGGCTAACAGAGTCTTTAGATACAGCAGATCAGAATGGAAAGTTTGTCGTGATGTTCTGTGAATAAAGAAACAGCAAATCTGAATTTAAAAGATTGTGGTGATATTAAGGCGTGCAATAAAAGAAAATCGGATTGGTACAATTTGTCGCAATTTTGTGGTGAACGTTGCAAATAAATAAATGTTTCTGGCAAATGTATAGCTTTTTGGCGAGTTTGCGGCAAATTCGACAAAGATTACCATAATGTTTGCGGCAACATCACCGCTAGTGGCGAACATTGGCGACAATTAAGAATTGTTATGGTGAACAAAATTGTTCACTGCAGGCTTGCAGCAAACCTCATTTGGTAAGGAGATCTGGGCATCGGGAATGGTGCAAAATGGCATGGGACAGGTACTTTTTTTGTCGCGACAAACCATGGGACGATACCTTTTATTTCGTTTCCTTGCCATGGGACGTACATTTTTTTTTGTATAACATTTTAATTTGCACCGGTCCCAACCCCCCGATAAATATTGCCTGGTCCCTTAACTTATTACATTTTTTGTTTGTGAGATGTTTTACGTTATTTTTAGTAAATGTTAGGCCATATATGACGGTCGATTTTGTGGTAGAGGCAGACCCCGTTCCACCCCACCACCATATTTTCTGGGTATAACCAGTACTGTATACCTCCCGCCATTCGTAAGAATCGAACTTGACAGGTACCTACATATATTGACGAAGTAAATAAGACATGCGCGTTTCTTTTCTTCTTAAAGTTTTCAGAAATATTTATCATTCCGTTTTATTTATTTAATATAAAGCCGCAGTCATAAAGGAAAACCCGTTAAACACATATCAACATGATCTCTTAAAGAGACACACGGCAATATAATTTTAATCTTTCAGAATAACTTTTATTTGTAGCATGGTCACTGAAAATTCCCTTTGTAATAGCACAGGTGTAAATCGTTTAATTGAAAATAACACCCGTCAGAGTTATTGGAAGTTAGAGTATGGCAGGGAGCTGAAATGGACATGCTATAAAACAAATAGAGTATGGTTTCATCTCGTTGGTTTATTTAAACACGCAAATCTCGTTGTAAAGATTAACCAACTCAATGAGACCATACTTAGTCTCGGCCAGCTAGACCGTATCATGCATATGTCTTACTTGCAGATATCGGTCTGGGCAGAATTAGGCAACTAGCGATTAGCACAATTCATTCGCGCATTTTTTTCACGCGCATAAAGTCGACGTTTGCGTGACGTCATGTTGTAAATAAACGTACAACGTCAATTGTTGATGCACCTGTTACCATTTTTGACGTCACATGCTGCTTCTCAAAAGTTGAAAGTAAGAAATTATTATGAAATTAATTTAGAAATAAGGCGTTTTGAAAGTCTCGTTGAATCTCTCAAAATCTCGCCAAAATCGCCCAAAATGAGAGAGCGATTTTAAACGTCGTAGTTTCCCCAGGCCTAGTCTCGGCCAGCTAGACGGTATCATGCATTTGTCTTACTTGCAGATATCGGTCTGGGCAGATTAGGCCAATTAAAGCGCCCACTAGCGATTAACACAATAAATTCGCGCGTTTTTTTCACGCTCATAAAGCCGACGTTTGCGTGACGTCATGTTGTGAAAACAAGTACAACGTCAATTGTTGAAGCAGCAGTTAAACTGTTTAACGTCACTTGCTGCTTCTCATAAGTTAAAAATAAGAAAATATTATTAAATTAACTTAAAAACATGTTTTTTGAAAGTCTCGTTGAATCTCTAAAAATCTCACCAAAATCGCCCAAAACGAGAGGGCGATTTTAAACGTCCTATTTTCCCCAGGCCCTGGTTCTGGATCCGTGTAGCATAGTGTAACGAAGAAATCAGGAGCGGGCCGGGTGACCGAGGCTACCCCAGGCCCTGGTTCTGGATCCGTGTAGCATAGCGTAACGAAGAAATCAGAAGCGGGCCGGGTGACCGAGGCTAAGACCATACTCTACCTGTTACTTGTTCAATCACCAAAGGCACTAACCCGCCAAATAACGGCAAAATTATACCACACAATATTTTATCCAAACCCTAGCTATGTATTAAGGTCATAACATTATGTGTATGTGCCGAATAAAAGTATAGGTTTAGTCACTGGATTTTAAAATACCCGTTACTGAATATGCGTAAAATGAATTATGAGTTGGTGTTTGGCGTGGCTAGTTAAAGCCGTTTATACTGTATCTATAGAGTTCGTATTCTCAAAATGTGAAAGTTAGTTTAGAAACGGTGAACATATTTTGTAAAAGTTGCCTGTTGATGGAGGGTTAGGGACTATAAGCTAATTGTTTTTGCATAATACTAACTGTTGATTATAGTGCACCAATAATATATTTAAACCTATGGTATAATTAAGATATAATTATTTTTTTATGCAAGCAGGTTTAAAGTCAAAATGATAGTGGATAAATTAATCGAGACTCTAATTCCAATGCTTGATACACAAATCAAGATTGCCACGTATCCCCTTAAACATGATAAAATCAGAAATGTTTAAAACGCGACAGCATGTTCATAAAACATGCTATAAAATGTTCTTTATAGTTTCACTGTTTTATTAAGGATGAAGCAGCTCGCAAACTAATCCATTATCGACTTTAGCGGCGTTTAGGGACGGTTTTAATCGACATTAATTGAAAATAAACAAATTCCAGAGACATGCCTATTATCTTGGCTGTTCTTTATTCATCTCAAAAGACGCATTAACGTGTTTATCTAGAGCTGATCTCCACGCCTCCGTTTTATTTTTAACTGGTGACAAATGTATTTTAACGTGCATCACCGCTATAGGTTATAATAGCGTAAATGAGTCTCCATGCCCCTTCCATAGTAAAGTTAGAATGTTGACAACCTGTTAAAAACTCAAACCTGATTAGAATTCTGGGAAACTTACTTTATATCATGCAAATAAACATGTCTGCTATTAAACATCAACAAGGAAATAGGGGTTTTATACCTTTTAAGAAACATTTCTTCAGTTGTATACTACACCGGGTCTAAGGTCAAAGCTATTTTTACCCCTTGCAATTTCGTACCCTGTTTACTTTCACTTATAACATTTATATCAAAAACTGTCAAAAACATGATGAGCTCCCTTTTCAAATATCAACAACAAGTCCAGAATACAGTTACAGCCAAACAATAACAGGAAATTGCACTAAACATTTTTAAAGAGAAAAAGATTAGCACTCTTTTAATACAGAACTACTTTCGACTGCACCAGGCGAGCACATACGGCTGATTTAGTGGAATTTAACCTAAAAGATGGATAGTAATGCACATTTATGTTTATAAATATTAGAGTTTATAAATGTCTTTAAACCTAAATATACACACTGTATCTTGTTTTGCATTATCAAGCATTCAAACCTACACATACAATTTGAAGATTTCCAGTGTTTTTCGTTCTCCTATAAAAGGTTTAAATAAATCATAAGTGCAATATAATCAACAAAAAGTAATATGCAAAAACACTTTGATTTGAACCAATAGATTCAAATATTATAATTATACAAACGCATCTCGGTAATGTTCGCAATATATTGTATGTACCATGTGCTGTTGTTAATCAAATGGTACATGGCTACGTAAGTCCTTTCCTTTCGGGAAAAAAGAGACTAAAACAACACATAACACAGCAAATAGTATTCCTTCAACGTTTCATTATTGACAGAGTACGCGTTTAGCTCAAGCTTCTGTGTTGTTTTGGTCAGTTCTGTGAGCAAACTTAGGATGCAACATTTTGCAAACTCTTTTCGTTAAATACAGTATTGAAATGGCTAAATTGTCAAAGAGGAACTTCAACATTTATGAATTTCTTGTTACAAAGTGTACTGTGATTAAAACGTCTACAAACTCACTGTCGTGTCCTTTCTCTAACTAACTGAAAAACATCTTGGGATTTCTTTGGAATATTATGTGGGATTAAGTGTGCAGTATATACAATATATAGCGGAATTTCCCGAGTTGAGTTTATTTTTTTCCTTCGGTATATTAATAATAATGATAAGTAACATATGCACGTTATGTTGAAAAACTAACTGGATGCCCAGAGTTTAAAAAAATAATATTGTCGTGTGTCGTGTGTCCAATGTTGGGTGCAGTTCTAAGTTAGAGGGACACACCAACTCTTTCAGTATAAATAATAGCACCTCGAAATATTAATCCAGTATCAACCTGTTTGCATAATTATAATTAAATAAAATTTTGAGTTTCATTTTTAGCTCGACTATTCGAAGAATAAGACAGCTTATGTAATGGCGTCGGCGTCCCACATCAAGGTTTGCGTGTAAGCTGTGTTTACACGTCTTACATTTCTTATACTAGCACAACCAAATGTGGAAACGGGCTTCTTTATAGCATTATCATAAGGGCATCATAAGCAATTTTGGTTCCTGTAATCCATGGGCTCCCATGGAACCCAAATTATGAAAATTTTGCATGTAATCTGTGTTTATAAGTCTATATCTCTTACACTTCTTACCCTAGCACAACCAAATTTGGCCATAAGCTTTCTTACAGCATTATCTTAAGGGTTGCTTAAGTAATTTTGGTTCCTGTAACCCCTGGGCTCCCATGGAACCCAAATTCTGATAGCCCTTAAAATGTGTCTGTTTCACATAAAATTTTGCGTGTAAGCTGTGTTTGTATGTCTATACAGGGAAATATTTCCGGTATCTCAATAACACTGGTTATTAAACTATATATTACATATTTTGTGATGATTTAAACGAGAAAAAACCTGTATGTTTGTTGTTTTTCTTTCATTTCTTCTTTCGTTCTTAGTGCGCAGTGATATATAATATTGTGTGACGTGTGTGACGTCATAAAGCGCGGACGCGAATGAAAACACAGTTTAACGCGGCAGCCATTTTTTATTCAGTATCAGTTGAAAGTGATCCATTTTGTGTACTTGGTTTTGACAGTGGATGCATGGAATGGATAATTATATTGGAATTATTAAAATTATTGGATATATGTGTGTTGTTCAGCTGGTTAATTAATACTTGGTTACGAAATGAGGCCGAACATTTGCGCTAGAAATATCAGGACGAAAACATTGCACGAAACTGATGAAAAGGGAAAGATAAACATGATAAACAGTAACATGTTAATGTTAATACTGTCATCGAGGCCAGTTCAAACCATTGGTTTCTTGGGCCCTTTTTGAAATGTTTTCCCAGTCTGGTGGTACGCCACTGAACAATAGTGCACAGTTGTCGTACAAATTCGAGACCTACTTCCGTAGGCCCATTTTGATAGTCTTTTAAATTTTCTGGTAAGTGTTTACACTTTATACACTGTCTTCGAGGCCGTTGATTTCTCGGGCCCTTTTGGAAAAAAAATTCCAGTCTGGTGGTACGCCACTGAACTATAGTGCACAGTTGTCGTACAAATTCGAGACCTACCTTCGTAGGCCCATTTTGATAATCTTTTAAATTTTCTGGTAATTGACTTCCGGCTCCGATTTGAATTATGAAATGGCTTTTTTGATTTGTACATTAAATACCGACTAAGACACTAACACAGTATCATCCATTGATAATGCATTATAAGAGAAACAAGTAAACAGTCATCCAATATTGAAAAATGGTCGACACACCCGAACAAAAGTTCAAAAAAACAAACAGTTCGCTATTTTGACAAAAATGAACAGGAAGATGCCATCCTGAATGTTTGTTGATCGATGATGAATAAATTCTAGATGCTTTAGAGTAAAGATGGTTGGATTCTGCGTAGATATAGTCGACGATTTCGAGAGAGTTATTTTAAAGACGTCCTTCTTGATAGAAACCGGAACCGGAAGTGATAGAAACCGGAACCGGAAGTGAAAGAAACCGGAACCGGAAGTGTATTTAATGAACAACGATAGTAAAATTATAGTGTGAACAAGAATGTTTATCGCGATCTGCAAACTGATAATGCAGAGAAAGTTAATAATTCTTATCGTTATAGTTTGTCTTAATAAACGTAAACAAACACTTTTTTTGAGTGTCAGTGAATCGGTGTGTATACACAACACGTGTCATTTGTGTAATGGCTGACAAGTTTATTCCGAGTCCGAAGAACTTCTAATTCGATTTATGCGTCGAAACTTTTTCCTTGGACATGGTGATATGGCACTCTGATCTTCACTGGTTGAATGTGGATGTGTAATATGAAAATAGGTACTACCTATAAGAACGGGGAAAGCGATTTATTGGAAATTTTGCAAGCTGAACAATATTAAACTGTAACTGTAAACTGTATCAAACTCAATCATACATGATACTGGACTCACCAAATAGTAGAACTCATCCAAATTATGAAGCACTCCTGGTAATTCTGTATCATGGCTGTTGGCTGAGGGTTGATCATTGATGTGGTTTCCACTGAAATGTGTTAGAGGTAATTAACAACAGTAAATTTAATGGTAGAGGCAAGGATCTGGCAAATGAGAATGACATCCAGGGACTGGGTCCAGGACCAGAATCCAGACCCCTAAAATGCAATGTAGACAATTATTTACAACATGAACAATATAACCTTAAAACATGAAACTTATATTGTCTTCAACTTTTAAAATCAATAAGCATACTGTACTGATAAATGATTACCTGTTCCCGTTTCCATTCTGCCATTTCCATAATCCATCGATGTAGCATTTTATATTTAAGCACTAAATTAATTGAAGTGGTTTGTTACTGAGGTTCCTATCATTAGTCATGGTAATTTATGGCAATTTATACTTTTAATAATGTATACAGTTAGCGACTGACACGTCACCCACCGTTCAACATTATTTGTTTAAAAAAATAAAATTGAGATGCAATACGAATATTTCGTGGATATATTAGGTACATGTACTAGGTTCCAATAAGGTACTATGGGTAGGTACCAATAAATCAGTATTTCATTAAGTTGCCGTACCAATAAACCAATATTTCATTACGTTGCCTTCAAATATGTATTTAATTAGAGAACATTCCAGATCCATATTAAACGTGATATTGTGTATATTATTTAAGTTATTTGTGTTCATGGTGTTTTTGGACAATTTGTTGTTGCATAAAGTTAGCGACTGTCATGTCACCCACCTTTCAACATTATTTGTCAAAAAAATAATTCAATTACAATATGAATAATTAATGTACATATAATTATAAAGCACCCCTAAATGCATTTTTCACTAAGTTGCCTATAAATATGCATTTCATTTGAGAACTTGGTTCATTATACTCAGTTCTGTAGTAAATATTATATTGTAGATCATTAAAAAATATATGTTATTTAAGTTATTTGTTTAGTTGTGGTATTTTTGGGCAATTAAGTGTTGTATATATCGAAGGTTCAGGACTTATTCATATGTAGTTACCATAGTTTTGCACTGACCCCTCGATATTAAGTGTCATCTTAAATATTTTTGTGTAGCAAATGCAGTATTTACAGCAGAACATTGTAGCTATATACAAAACTATGTTTTGACAATGCTAATGTAAAAAAACTACTAATTTACCCCACAACACGTAATTTCAGACCAAAGACATACCATCCCAGATTGATAACCTTAGCATGGTTATCCCAATTCTATCCCAATTCTATCCCAATTCTAATGCTTTTCCATTTAAATGCTACAAATATTAAGTAAAATCGTACATACATAATTATTTTTCTATCAAAACTCAAATTAATCGGTAACATCATTTTGTTGATGTCGTCCGATGACTTTGCGTCCGATGACTATGTACAACGTTGTGTGACATCATATACTTTGCAGAAGGTAAATTGGCTATTTTACGGTCGCAAATTTGATATGTTAGCCAACGGAGTGATGTGTTACATTATAGATCTAGCATTAGAATAATTATTGAATGTTCCCGTGTTTTTTAATTAATACATTTTATATGACCTTTTGAAATCCCAGGTATGCTCATCATTGTCACTCTCTGAGTCACTTTCAGGTGAAATCTGTAGGTCATTTGAAATTTCCATGCCAATAGATTTGCACATGAAATTGTACCACTTGTTCTTCAGTTCATTATTTGCATGAACACCATCATAGAGGTTTTTGTAAGACATACTTTTAACCTTTTTTTTACTTTTCCCATTTCGGCCTCTCTTTTTTGTTTTAAAGATGAACAAATCTCTATCCCACCTTAAGGAGTGTTTTGCGTATACTTCATTTAATTTGGAGATGTGATTGTTTATTTCTTCAATATCATTTTCTAAGTTAATTTGTTGTTCTTGTTTTTGATCGAAAGTGTAAAGACATTGATAAAGTTTTCGTTTGGAAATGTTATATTCTGCATATTTTTTCAATGAAACTGGAGGTATGTGAGCAACTTTGAAATTGATGTTTTTTGCCTGCATGTCATTATATAGAGTTTCTATTTGAGTCAAAAGAACGTTTTTGTTTCCCTCATCAGGAATATATGCAATTTCTGTACCACCAGAATGGGTAATTTTTTTGGTAAGATTGCAAATCCCAGCAGCAACTGTAACATAGATAGTAGCTTGTGCATTTATTTTTTTAATTTTATTTATTGTGCTAGTTACAACTGAAATAATACCACTGATTTTGCCACCTGGAATAACAGACGTATGGGTTTCAAAATTATCAAATTGTTTGTAAGAGCTCACAAACTTTTCCAGGCCAGCTCCACGTGAGTCTGTTGCCAGTATGACGTGATTCATCTGTAAATAGAATACAACTTTATAATTTGAGTCATAACTTGTAATTTAGTTTACAAGTAGCAATAATGGTGTGTCAGGGTTAAGATGCTGATCAGTAAGTTGTGAGTTTGAGTTCAGGCAGCAGAACTTGTGCCTGATTAAAATCACTGTCTTACATAGGAGTATAATTTATCATCGTTATAAACACTAGCCTAAATGAATGAAAAATTGTCAACAGGCCATACATCACTTCAGTTTTGTTAATGACGAAACACTAAATGTAAACGTATGTTGTTGTTTTTTATAAATTGTTCTTAAATAGAAGATAAAAGTATTTGTTTCGTTTGACCACCACCTGCTTTAAAACTAAGTTATATTTTTTATATAAAATGTCATTTAGCTGATTGAACTTATTATTGAATGGTAGTAAATTGTAATAGCTTGTTTGAAATTTAAATATTCATTTTACTGATTTGCACATTTTTCATATTTATATGCAGTTTTGAATGTCGGTAGTGAATGTGAAACGAGCTTCATAGTAAATTAAATTACATTATAATTTAGTACCATAAATGTTAGTACCAACAATAACATGCCCTGGGAAGTTGGTAATGATAAATAACTGCAAGAAACTTAAACATTGTCAGTGTAATTTCAGACCGCAGAATAGTCATTTTCCACTGTACAAAGATAATGATTCAGTTACATGTAGCTACATCTGGAAAATCGGTTAGCGGTTGACATACCACCCACCAACTTTCTAGTAATTAACTATTTATATACTGATCTCACTTTTTTGTTATTTATGTGGTTTTGAACGCCGTAAGTGAATGGCAGACAAGTTTCATGGTAAAATTACCATTCACTATCTTCGTTGAAAACCGCATAATTAGCGAAAATTTACAAATTATTTTTATATTTACATTATTTGAACTATTTTCCAATGGTTTTACTACATAGCATAGTGTGCCTTGGGAGGTTGGTAAGCATAATTAAGTGAAAGAAAGATAAATATCGTCAGTGTATTTTTAGACCACTGTGTTCTCAGACCACGGAATAGAGCATGCACTTGAAAACAGTGATAGTGTATTCATAAATATCACCCAGAAGCAGTACATGAAATGCAGCATAGAGAGCTTTCCGAAAACTGTCAAAGTACAAAGATAATGACAAGTTATATGTAGATACATTTGGAAGATCGGTTAGCGGTTGACATACCACCCACCAACTTCCAGTTTTTGTAAATAACTTGGTTTAGAATCTATTCTTCCATTATGATTGATTCTTCGTCTAGTTTTGACAAGATATATTCGAAAGCAACATCGTTGTCAAGATTTGCAAATACTCTCCTGGTATCTTTTGTTAATTTATTGATTCGTCCAATCTCGTTTTTCCTAGCAAGTGTTGTTGGTGTATTGACAACATGGCAAATTCTGTCCTCATTGACCAGCACATTTGGATTCCAGGCAAAATCTGGGGGTGCTTCAATGGAACCTGCAGATTTTGCTCTTGACAGTGCTACGAAGAGTGCTCCTGGAGTTCTTGATTCGAACGATTTTGTTCCTGGGTCAATAACAATGTATCTATTTGCTTCGCCAGTGCCAATAGTCATTCCCTGACAGCGATGTATTGTTGTGCCCCAACCCAGTCTCAAGGGTATCTGCTGTCGTTTACAGCCGTGGCAAAAGCAGTCAATATGTCTTTCTACTGGCACTATTGGTACTACAGTTGGTTCATTGTTGATGAATATTGGCCCAGTATACTTTGGGAACGCAACCATAACCACATCTGGTATGGAGTCTTTCGGAGTTCTGCCATCAAGGTAAATAATGTCAATGACTTCGCCCATTGAACCATTAAATAGACCATAAGAAACACAGAGGTTGCTTGTCAGCATAACTTTACAGCCTCTGCATAGATGTAGAGTGTTAAGTAATCCACCGGCTTTATCATTAGATGCAGTCTTTGCATGTGGACCTGTGTTTACTGCAAGAATTTGTGCAATAGGGGCAGTTTCGTTTGCTTTCAGTAGTTGACTTTTATTGTGGTCCCATTCTGCTGTATGGGATGGAAAAACAAAAAGCCCGTTATCAGTCATGTCTTTCAATAACTCTACACCATAAGTGACTTTCAAGTTATCCCACTGAAAACATTGCAGCCATTGTGTGTCCTCTTTGGTCATACTATAATCTCTTAGTGACATCAAAACTTTCTTTAGCTGCTGTTGGTCGCTGTTTTGACGGACAATGTTTTTTAGTTCTATTGCTTGTGTGAACTCCTTCCATACCAGTGCCCCATGTATTGCAGCGGGGATCTTGCTCTTCCCAACATTATACACCGGGGAGTCACAAACAGGGGGAAGTTGCACATCGTCTCCAAGAAATATAACGACTGGCAATCCTCCCCATGGCTGTGCAGCATGTTTTATACCATGTCTACACATGAACTCCATCCACCCCAGGGTTGTACTGCCTACTAGTGATCTTTCATCAACTAACAGAGCAATGAGATGTTGACAGTTGTCTTGAATGTTTTTGCCCTTAACTCCATCTGGTGGGGACATTTCCTTCCTAGCTTCAAAATTTGTTGGCAGTTTAAAAAAACTGTGGATAGTTTTGCCTGAAATCAGGTTTGCACTGTTTCCAGTTGGGCATAGAACTTGTACTACTGTATTGTTGTTGAACAATTTTCGGGTTGCCTGTACCAAGCATTTGATCAAAAAAGATTTTCCCGAACCAGCTGTACCAGAGACAATTAGTCGAAGAGGCTCAACAGATGATGGACTTTCTTTGTATTGAATAAGCGTGGTCATAACCAGATTAAATGCAAACCGTTGATCTTTGTTCATAGAAGGCAATTGTATTTCAGGAAAACTGGGAGAATCATCATGGTCTTCGTCAAGTGTGGCTAACCATTTCAAACCATATCCCTGAGGATAGCTCCTGTTTGTTCTGCTCCAGTCATAATCTGGTCCCCCATCATCAAATTTAAACTCTGCAGTTGAGTCTTCGTACTCGCAATGTGGCTGTAACAGTTGCATCCATTCTGGTTGTTCGGCTTGCATATCGTCATCATCATCCGGCTCCGCGTCTTCGACATGTTCTGCGGGTTCATGGCGTTTTGCTCTCTCAACATCAGCTTTGACAAAATTTGGGCACTGCTCGGTTTGTAGAAAATCAAGCATGAGTTCTGCCCATGTTCTATTTGCATCTTTAACGTCATCAATTTTTCG
Source organism: Cyrtodaria siliqua (assembly GCA_037043455.1). Taxonomy (NCBI): domain Eukaryota; kingdom Metazoa; phylum Mollusca; class Bivalvia; order Adapedonta; family Hiatellidae; genus Cyrtodaria; species Cyrtodaria siliqua. Next base: position 77,418 of record JAWPHD010000329.1, read on the forward strand.
CCAGTTTGGTTTATGCAACAAAAGCATAGATCTGCAAAAGTCTTCGTTGAGTGGCCAAGTAGCTCTAATTGAACTTCCGCTGATCACAGGTACTCTGCCATGTTTGCATACAAACTCGTACCATGAACATGTGTCCTCTTTTGGCCGGGCCAAATACTTATCAAGCGGCGTACTCTTGGTAAGAGTTTGTCCTGTACGCTCCAAAACCCTTGACCCTGAAAGACTTATAGTTTGAAATTGGTGGCTGCAGCGATAAAGTGGCAGAGATAGAAGTTCATATGAAGCTTCCATACTCGAAATGTCACGCTTAACCGTGTTCATGAGAAGCTTGGTACAAACGGTTTTGGCACTTGCTCCAGCACTTTCATCTGCTGCATTTGCCATGTCATTGAATAGGTCAACAACTACTCCTGTGGGCTGATTTCCCTTACAGGCATATCCCGTAATATACTTTTCTGTTGCAAGGATTTCATTGACCGATGGATTTTCAGGGGGGCTTTTGGACAAAATGAGGGATATATCTCCATTTGCCCTCCAACCCTGGGTGTGGTATTTGGAGTGTTGCACCATCATTGGATGGTCTCGACTCATTTCTAATCTAAGGGACCCATTTTTGTCCTTAACTATAGCCGGTGATGTTCTCAGCATCTTTCCTGGTTTTTGCTGTGTTCCAAATTCCATCCTGCATACCTTTTTGCCATGTTGTGACTTTAAGCAGTAGTCAGAACACCTGTGCAAGTTGATTCTGTTTGTCATCAAGAGGTGATCTTCCAGAATGGACTCTTGGGTTTGGCTCACATCCATCAACAGTTTGATCAATGGGTTTTGTTCTTCAGGAGGTGCAGGCGCAGTTCCCTCTGGTGGTGGCCATAAATCTTTTCGGGGATTGCCATCAATGTCAGAACCTGCCGGGTGCAATGCTGTCATACCAAAAGAAGATTTTGCCCAGTTTGACAGTTCTTCTGCAGTTTGGTCTTCAGTCAAACCTTTTTGAATACACTGGTGTATCAAGTTGTGCGGTTCACGATCACTGCGCCAGCATAGCCCATGCCAGTGGATCATACCCCTTGATTTGGCGAATTCCTGTCTATACCAGTATGTATCGACACCAAAGGCAGGATGCATGACAGTGTTGAAGTATGATTGGGTTCGGAGGTCAAAATAGTGTGAAACAATGTGTGTATTTTTTTGTAGCACAGAAAACAGTGTATTGCGATTACTGAGGTCAACTGCAACACCAGATGTCTGTACAGTGTATAGTTCAAGTAATCTTCTCAGAGCTTTGAAATAATACTCTGCGCAACTCCCTGTGGTGAAAAATGATGGCAGACCTTTGCCTTCATTGATTTGAAATTGTATCAATGATCTAAGTTCCCTGTTTCTCTGAGCCCAGTATTGTGATGTACCACGTAGGCAAGCTCCAAAATAGAGCACTTTCTGCGCAATAGAGTTGTCACCATTTTTTATTTTTTCTTTAAGATCCGAAAGTAAGATTTGGTCGTCTCCAAGCTGTTGCTTTACAATGTATGTGCTCTGTTCCAATGTTCGCTTTCGCATGATAATGTTATGAACGATGAACTTGAAGTACTGGTGATGAGAAAAACGACCATCTTCATACCACATCAGATGTTCAGCCCATTCTGACATAGATGTACATGTTCTTGGGCGGTTTATGTGAAAGTCAGCTAAACCATATGGGAACAAGCAAGGAAAAGCAAGGGTGAAAAAATATTTGGTTGTAAACTCTGATAATGGACAGTCATCCCGAGTGGGCCATGGAATACATACATATTTTCGCCCGGCAGTAACTGGCCCATGGTCTGGACCTACAACATCTTTCACTACATTTTCTACTTGCTTCTTGATATCAACACTTTCCTCCGGAAGTGTAACACCTGAAACTGTATCGGTGTCTACCTCACCAGGATCTACTTGCTGAAAAGCAGGCCCTTCATCATGGGTTTGGTTTCTTCCTAAAGGATTTGTCTCTATTGTATCAATTTGTATTGGAGCATTTTCAGGTAAGCCATTCAGTCTATGTTGACTTATAATGATGTCAGAATAGGCAGGATTGTTGCTTTTTAACCAGTAAAGAGCCTTTTCTACAACAGAGCGACGCACATTAAACTCTTTACTAGTGTCATTTGTTCCTGTTTTGCGAACACGTATCATTTTGATTTCTTCAGGAAGTTTAGGGAGTATTTGCGCAGGTTCGTTAACATTTTGAGGAAAAGTGACACAATGACCATTTGCTGCTATGCCTCCATGTTTCAGCATATGGATATGTATCACAGGTGCTATTCGACAAATGAGCTGTTGTTCAACAAGTGTTAAGTTTTGCAACTCATTTGGTACTGGCAATGGATTCATGTTATTTTCAGAAGAAAAAAATTTGACTGTGTTTTTGTCAGCATAACAACGATGACAAAGTTGATCTGATGCCATTTTCATCTGTAAGCGACGTTCGTTGCATATTGAACATTGTTGAAATGTGTAGGACATTTGTTTTAATTCAAATGCTCTTATGCAGTCCATTGCTGTGTTGAACTGATTGTCAGTTGTTAAAGGTGGTGATGTTGGCAGTTCATCAATGTTAACATCTAGCCTTTTTTCTGCATTTTTTACTGCGTGCGTGTTTCTCTTGTGTCTAAGAATATTTTCTTGTATTGTTTCTTTTTTTGCTGGAGCTTGGAAACGAACACCTAACTTTCTGCATTTTTGGTACATGTCTGAGTCTTTCGGTGTTTAAATCAAAAGCATCAATAACAATTGGACTTTTCGCTTTGGTACATTTAAATCATTTTCTTCATTGTTGTTCCTTTTTGTTCTTTTTGCAGATTTTATTTCATGTTTGGTCGGATTTGATGTACTGTGTGTTTTCCTCTTTGTGTTATTTTCTTTTTTGAAATATTATTTTCACGATATATACTCAAAGCTGATTTTCAGTTAGGAGTGTAAAGTGACCATGTGCCAGTAGCAGTCTGATTGTTTTGTCAGAATTTGATGAGGATGTGTACATTTCCAGAGTGTAGCGGGTCAAAAACATCTTTGCTGTTATCAAATGCTGTACCTTTAAGCCATGTGGCTATGTTCAAATTCAACAGCTCACATGTCGCTTTTATTTCACAAACGGTGGCCCATCCATTTTCATTAAGCATGTAGATTCCAGTATTGCGTGACCGAATGCATTGCCAGGTCATGTGACACTGTGGCAAGATCTTTCCATTGATCCCAGTTGTTTATGATATTCGTACAGATTAAGTTTCGGTAGTACTGGCTTTTTGTGAAATTTCCATGTAAAGCTAGGCTAAGGGAGTGGAAAAAAGCAATTTCCATCCCCGGGGACACACCAATTTGCATATTCAGTACCCGCTATAGACACAAAATTGTATTCCCCTGAATAGTTATTGAAGTCAAACAATTCAAAACCTGATTTGAGGCAGTTGTTCTGCATGGGGTTTTAGGAGTTTGAGCTTCTTTTTTGCAATAGCTATGCTCAAGTGAATATGAGGCATGGTGTTCCTGTTTATTGTCACACTTGTTGCCTAGTGATTTTGAGGCAACTGCTTTGTCTTGCGGCATGCACATTGGTTCTTCTTGTTTGCAATAATTGTGCTCAAGGACATATTCAGAAGAACCGATGTGTGTTTCTTTTCGCAATAGCTAATGGATGTATGATGTGTGGTACAACTGTGTGCTTCATTTTTGCAATATTTGTGCTCTAGCACATTAGAAGAACCACTTTGTGGTTCACGTTCACAGTAACTGTGCACTTGTGAATGTGAGGTGCATTTTTCTTCTTCATTTTTGCAATAATTGAACTCTAGCACATTAGAAGAACCACTTTGTGCTTCATGTTCACAACTGTGCACTTGTGAATGTGAGGCGCATTTGTTTCTTCATTTTTGGAATTATTGTGCTCAAGCACATTAGAAGAACTACTTTGTGCTTCATGTTCACAGTAACTGTGCACTTGTGAATGTGTGGTACAATTCTGTTCTTGTTTGTTGCAATAATTGTGCTCAAGCACATTAGAAGAACCACTTTGTGCTTCATGTTCACAGTAACTGTGCGCTTGTGAATGTGAGGCGCATTTGTCTTCTTCATTTTTGGAATTATTGTGCTCAAGCACATTGGAAGAACTACTTTGTGCTTCATGTTCACAACTGTGCACTTGTGAATGTGAGGCGCATTTGTTTTCTTCATTTTTGGAATTATTGTGCTCAAGCACATTAGAAGCACTACTTTGTGCTTCATGTTCACAGTAACTGTGCACTTGTGAATGTGTGTACAATTGTGTTCTTGTTTGTTGCAATAATTGTGCTCAAGCACATTAGAAGAACCACTTTGTGTTTCATGTTCACAGTAACTGTGCACTTGTTTATGTGAGTGCATGTGTTTTCTTCATTTTTGCAAATAATTGTGCTCAAGGACATTGGAAGAACTACTTTGTGCTTCATGTTCACAGTAACTGTGCACTTGTGAATGTGAGGTGCATTTGTTTTCTTCTTTTTTGCAATAATTGTGCTCAAGCACATTAGCAGAACTACTTTGTGCTTCATGTTCACAGTAACTTTGCACTTGTGAATGTGTGGTACAATTGTGTTCTTTTTTTTTGCAATAATTGTGTTCAAGCACATTAGAAGAACCATTTTGTGCTTCATGTTCACAGTAACTGTGCACTTGTGAATGTGAGTTGCATTTTTCTTCTTCATTTTTGCAATAATTGTGCTCAAGCACATTAGAAGAACCACTTTGTGCTTCATGTTCACAGTAACTGTGCGCTTGTGAATGTGAGGTGCATTTTTCTTCTTCATTTTTGCAATAATTGTGCTCTAGCACATGAAAAGAACCACTTTGAGCTTCATGTTACAACTTTGCACTTGTGATTGTGAGGTGCATTTGTTTCTTCATTTTGCAATAATTGTGCTCTAGCACATTAAAAGAACCAATTGTGCTTCATTTCGCAGTAGCTATGTACGTCTTGTGAATTTGAGGTACATGTTTCTGTTGGTCCTTCTTTTTGCAAAGCCGTGATCTAGTAATAAATCAGAGTCAAAACTTTGTGCTTCATTTTTACGGTAACTGTGCTCAAAAGAATTTGTGGCATTCATGTGTGTTCCATTTGTGCAGTTTATGCCGATCTGACCCTGTCGGGCCTGTGCTTTAGTTTTAGAATGGCTATGGTCAAATGAAACAAAATTATTAAACTGGGCTTTTGACTTTGATGATACATTGTTTGAACTGGACTTTTTTCAATTTGACTACAACTGTGTTCATTTTTAATTGGCATGTTAAATTAGATGTTGTTGTTTTGAGCTATAACTGCATGAACAGTGGCCAATTTGACTGCAACTGTGTTGTTTTGTAGGATTCAAGCTGTAACTTTGGTCATTTAAAATTGTGCAAGGCATTTTTTTTACGTTATTCTACTGCACTGTACAGAATAAAAGGTTCATTTAAATCTACTCTTCATGTTTTATTTCTAAAGTGCGATTTTCTTTAAGTCCAAAAATGCAGCCAATTACTAGTCGAAGAGAGATAACCCATGCCAAAATACCATGACAGTTGATGAAGAGTTGCGACTTCCTTCATTGTTTGCAGACGACAATTGACAGAATGGTTTAATGACTTTATTTTTTACCCCAATGTCTTAGACGCTTGTTCTGCATGAAACTAATGAGCGCTGAATGATACTGATTTGTATACCGGTCTAGCGATCCTTTTTTTTTTTTTATTGTAATGTTTGCAAATATTTATTTGTGAAAATAGTATTGTGAAAAGGCCGAAGAATGCTATTCATGTGTAGGTAGCTGCTTTTAATTTACTTATTTTAAATCACGCGTGCTCATTCGTTATTTGCGGCCATATTTGAGATCAAGTTTGACTGGCAATCTATTGGTTTTGAATCGTTGTGTGAGAGGCGTTTGTTCCAGGTATAGGCAATGAGCGTCCAAATTGTTGAGATGAAAACCGGTCTAGTGTTCCATTTTTTTGTTACATTTTCCATTTTTGTTGGCTTTTTAATGTTTGGAAATAACCGTAGAACATTGTTTTATCTGTAAAAGGTTCGAACAGCTCCTTCGGCGTAGGCCCGTAAGGATGTTCGAAGTTACTTTAAATAACGCTAAAGACGAGACAGGAAACTGGCCTTTTGACGAGACCGGAAGTTTCAAAATGGCGCGGCCCATATGTTTGGAGACGGAATTCAAGTTCGACGCATATATAGAAATTTTCTGACAATATTTAATTAGGATTATCTTTGCCCTACGTAGACGTAACCTATAGTCGGGGACGCCCCGACCAGCGCCCTTTTCGGGCGCTGGTCGGGAGCTTTCCCCGTATAAAAATTGAATGTCCCACCATGTATTGTGGTACTTCCATGGAAGACAGCTGACCAGAGCATGTTTTGGCTGGTAAGTTACATTTTGGGATTGTGTCAATATTGGTTGAACATCAGGTGAACTGCAGGTTTTGTTTCTAATTGTATCCATTGCAGTACATGTATTTTCTTTATTAGTGTCCAACAATTTAGATGATATTTCCTTCTGTTGCTTTACATTTATTTTTGAGTAGCTATAGACGCTTTGCAGATTTTTATGTCCACTCTTCTGTATTGTTCTTGTTGGTGCTAGTCCCATATCGCCACACTAGGGTGCTTGCGGACGCTGTGGTTTGTTAGTTCCGGTCGTCATTAATTGCAGGGCATTGCTCACCATTTGTTTTATTAATTTTGTAGATATGGTTCCTTCCCATGGGTTGATTTTTATACCAACAGTGGACTCGAGTTGGTTTCTTACCATGTTATATTAACACTGAGAAAAAATGGACTCTCAGTATCCACCATTTCGACAGGACGTTGCTCCTTGTATTTTGTATAGGCTCTAACCTGGCAACGATCGTGCTCTGCAGTGGTTAAATTTGCGTGTGTTTTTAGGTCTGGTGCCGGTTCGTGTTTTTGGTTTTCCGTTCTCGTTTGTGACAGAGATATTCATCACCATCTTCATTTACAAGAATCTCTATGTCCTCCCATTTTAAGTCTATTTGTTCCTGCCCGCCACGCATTCCAAGTCCTAGAGAAAAGATAATGTGCAGTAGGTTTATCACTTGTTGAGGGGTTTCGTGACCTAAATCTCCACACGCAAACAGTTTTTCAATGTCATCATCAGTAAGCTCATCGCTCTCATTGGGTTTATTTCCATGTCCTTCAGCTTTAAAGTAAGTCATTTTAGCTTTAAGGTCCTGGTTTCTGTGCGGAAACATGGCGCTCTGATTTACTTGATACGGAGAATATTTTGATTATAAGTATCTGTCCAGACTTGACATAAATCCCCTTATTGTACAGGGTTCATAGTCACCGCCATCGGCTTTCTTCACATTAACAATATAATTGCCAAACAAAATGTCAAGTTCTGCTGGTGAAAGGCATTTAATATCCATCGGCTCATTTTGCGAAACCAGAAACATTTTGAAAAGTTTCATATCATTTCCTGTTTTTCTAACTGTATTTTTGTTAGCTTGCCCGGCTATGAACTGCAGTACCTCATTTTGATCAAAAGTCTTGAATCTTTCAGTTGAACTTGAAGTTGATGGTTCATTAAATTTATTGTTAATGTCACAGGTTTTCACCTGTTTCTGTACTTCAGACGGATGGTTATTCACTGGTAGATCTAACCCACTCATGTCAGGATATTCAGACCCCTTGATAAAGTCCAGAAATTCTTGTTCAGACACAAAGTCTAGAAAATCTGACATCTTGATGTAAACTGACAGCAGACGTCAAACAATTTTTTTTATTTTTTTTGTTCTAAATAATGTTGTTTAATATTATTTATTTGTTTATTTATTCATATATTTATTTATATTACTCAATATATATCTGTTTATATTTTATATTCATTTATTGGTGTTTTTATGTTGTTGTTGTTGTTGGTTATGTTCGTTGTTTATCTATTTTTAGATTTATTTATTTTTAGATATATGGGTTAAAAAAGTAGTTCCGGCTTGTGGGAAATATCTCCCAGTGGGAGATATTGCTCAGTAGAGCTCTGAGTACATATGGCTTTTCTGTTCACTGGATATCACTATGAATCATCAAAAAATATGTAATATTTTTGTTTTCTGCAAATTCTGAGCTCCCATTGAACCCAAATTGTGATGGACAATAAATTGTGCAATAAAGGCAGATCTAGGTTTGCATGTAAGCATGTATATATTTATAATTTTGGTCTGGAATTTCTTATAGCATTATGCATCTTATTCATACTTCACCCATATTGGGGTATGGACTCCTTCCTCCACCCCCGCACACACTCCCTCCACTCCCTCCCCACCCCTCCCCACTCTTTTGTTTTACATGTTTCTGTGTTGTTTAAGTCAATTCTTAAACATAGCTTCTTACACATATTGTTGCCCCATTCCCACCAACCCCGCCTCTCCCCCACCAACCCCCCACCCCCTCTCGAAACTCGATTTATTTTATTTTATTTTATTTTACATCTTTCTGTGTTGTTTTGGTCAATTCCTACACATACATGTTGCCTCCTCCCCTCCACGCCTCTCACCCCCACACTTGAAACTCTATTTTATTTTTATTTCTTTTACATATTTCTGTGTTGTTTTAGTCAATTCTTACACATAGCTTCTTACACATATATATAGTATGTAGTATATAGTAGTCGCACTGTCTGTCCGGTCGTCTATACAATCGTGTCCGCTTCATAACTCTGACAATAATGGACGGATTTTCAAATTACTTCGCACAATTGCTCACCACAGCAAGACGAGGTGTCGCGCACAAAATCCAGGTCCGTGTCTCCAAGGTCACGGTCACACTTAGAGGTCAAAGGTCAAAATCCGTTCGCCTGTACAATCGTGTCCGCTTCATAACTCTGACAATACTGGACGGATTTTCAAATAACTTCGCACAATTGCTTACCACAACAAGACACCGTGTCGCGTACAAAATCCAGGTCCGTGGCTCCAAGGTCAAGGTCACACTAAGAGGTCAAAGGTCAAAATCCGTTCGTCTGTACAATCGTGTCCGCTTCATAACTCTGACAATAATGGACGGATTTTCAAATAACTTCGCACACTTGCTCACCACAACAAGACGACGTGTCGGCACACAATCCAGATCCGTGGCTCCAAGGTCAAGGTCACTCTTGCAGTTCATAGTTCAAAAACAGGTACGCAATTTCGTGTCCGGCCCGTAACGTCACAACCCCTTCAGGGATTTTTAAATAACTTGGCACAAGTGATCACCATAACAAGACGATGTGTTGCGCGCAATACCCAGGTCCGTATCTCAAAGGTCAAGGTCGCACTTGCAGTTCATAGGTCAAAAACAGGTACGCATTTTCGTGTCCGGACCGTAACGTCACAACCCCTGCAGGGATTTTTAAATTACTTAGCACAAGTGATCACCACAACAAGACGATGTGTCGCGCGCAATACCCAGGTCCGTATCTCAAAGGTCAAGGTCACACTTGCAGTTTATAGGTCGAAAACAGGTACGCATTTTCGTGTCCGGACCGTAACGTCACAACCCCTGCAGGGATTTTTAAATTACTTGGCACAAGTGATCACCACAACAAGACGATGTGTCGCGCTCAAAACCCAGGTCTGTACATCAAAGGTCAAGGTTACACTTGCAGTTCATAGGTCAGAAACAGGTACGCAATTTCGTGTCCGAACCGTAACTTCACAATCCCTGCAGGGATTTTTAAATAACTTGGCACAAGTGATCACCATAACAAGACGATGTGTCGCGTGCAAAACCCAGGTTTTCAAGGTCAAGGTCACACTTTGAGGTCAAAAGTCAAATTGTGTTCGGTCAATAATTCTGGCATTCATGGATGGATTTTCAAATAACTTAGCACAAGTGCTCACCACAACAAGACGATGTGTCACGTACAAAATCCAGGTCTGTGGCCTCAAGGTCAAGGTCACACTTAGAGGTCAAAGGTCAAATAGTGTCCGGTCAATAACTTTTGCATGCCTCGACGGATTTTCAAATAACTTGGCACAAGTGCTCATCACAACCAAACGACTTGTCGTGCACAAAATCCAGGTCCATGGCTCCAAGGTCAAGGTCATACTTAATTTGTTTTTTTCATTTATTTCTTAAATTTTATGTGTTTTTTTTAATCTTTTTTCTATTGAATTTTTTTTAATAATTAATTATTTTTTTATTTTTATTTTTTTAATAATTTTTTACTTTTTATTTTTAAATATATCTGTTGATTTCATATTGCTCCAAGGTCAAGGTCACATTTACACGTCGATTCGGAGACATTTGTCGCTTACTGTGACATTTCTTGTTTTTTTACATATTTCTGTGTTGTTTTGGTCAATTTTTACACATAGCTTCTTACACACATATGTAGTATGTAGTATATAGTAGTCGCACTGTCTGTCCGTTCGTCTGTACAATCTTGTCCGCTTCATAACTCTGACAATAATGGACGGATTTTCAAATTACTTCGCACAATTGCTCACCACAGCAAAACGAGGTGTCGCGCACAAAGTCCAGGTCCGTGTCTCCAAGGTCACGGTCACACTTAGAGGTCAAAGGTCAAAATCCGTTCGCCTGTACAATCGTGTCCGCTTCATAACTCTGACAATACTGGACGGATTTTCAAATAACTTCGCACAATTGCTCACCACAACAAGACACCGTGTCGCGTACAAAATCCAGGTCCGTGGCTCCAAGGTCAAGGTCACACTAAGAGGTCAAAGGTCAAAATCCGTTCGTCTGTACAATCGTGTCCGCTTCATAACTCTGACAATAATGGACGGATTTTCAAATAACTTCGCACACTTGCTCACCACAACAAGACGACGTGTCGGCACACAATCCAGATCCGTGGCTCCAAGGTCAAGGTCACTCTTGCAGTTCATAGTTCAAAAACAGGTACGCAATTTCGTGTCCGGCCCGTAACGTCACAACCCCTTCAGGGATTTTTAAATAACTTGGCACAAGTGATCACCATAACAAGACGATGTGTTGCGCGCAATACCCAGGTCCGTATCTCAAAGGTCAAGGTCGCACTTGCAGTTCATAGGTCAAAAAAGGTACGCATTTTCGTGTCCGGACCGTAACGTCACAACCCCTGCAGGGATTTTTAAATTACTTAGCACAAGTGATCACCACAACAAGACGATGTGTCGCGCGCAATACCCAGGTCCGTATCTCAAAGGTCAAGGTCACACTTGCAGTTCATAGGTCGAAAACAGGTACGCATTTTCGTGTCCGGACCGTAACGTCACAACCCCTGCAGGGATTTTTAAATTACTTGGCACAAGTGATCACCACAACAAGACGATGTGTCGCGCTCAAAACTCAGGTCTGTACATCAAAGGTCAAGGTTACACTTGCAGTTCATAGGTCAGAAACAGGTACGCAATTTCGTGTCCGAACCGTAACTTCACAATCCCTGCAGGGATTTTTAAATAACTTGGCACAAGTGATCAACATAACAAGACGATGTGTCGCGTGCAAAACCCAGGTTTTCAAGGTCAAGGTCACACTTTGAGGTCAAAAGTCAAATTGTGTTCGGTCAATAATTCTGGCATTCATGGATGGATTTTCAAATAACTTAGCACAAGTGCTCACCACAACAAGACGATGTGTCACGTACAAAATCCAGGTCTGTGGCCTCAAGGTCAAGGTCACACTTAGAGGTCAAAGGTCAAATAGTGTCCGGTCAATAACTTTTGCATGCCTCGACGGATTTTCAAATAACTTGGCACAAGTGCTCATCACAACCAAACGACTTGTCGTGCACAAAATCCAGGTCCATGGCTCCAAGGTCAAGGTCATACTTAATTTGTTTTTTTCATTTATTTCTTAAATTTTATGTGTTTTTTTTAATCTTTTTTCTATTGAATTTTTTTTAATAATTAATTATTTTTTTATTTTTATTTTTTTAATAATTTTTTACTTTTTATTTTTAAATATATCTGTTGATTTCATATTGCTCCAAGGTCAAGGTCACATTTACACGTCGATTCGGAGACATTTGTCGCTTACTGTGACATTTCTTGATTTTTTACATATTTCTGTGTTGTTTTGGTCAATTTTTACACATAGCTTCTTACACACATATGTAGTATGTAGTATATAGTAGTCGCACTGTCTGTCCGTTCGTCTGTACAATCTTGTCCGCTTCATAACTCTGACAATAATGGACGGATTTTCAAATTACTTCGCACAATTGCTCACCACAGCAAAACGAGGTGTCGCGCACAAAATCCAGGTCCGTGTCTCCAAGGTCACGGTCACACTTAGAGGTCAAATGTCAAAATCCGTTCGCCTGTACAATCGTGTCCGCTTCATAACTCTGACAATACTGGACGGATTTTCAAATAACTTCGCACAATTGCTCAACACAACAAGACACCGTGTCGCGCACAAAATCCAGGTCCGTGGCTCCAAGGTCAAGGTCACACTTAGAGGTCAAAGGTCAAAATCCGTTCGTCTGTACAATCGTGTCCGCTTCATAACTCTGACAATACTGGACGGATTTTCAAATAACTTCGCACAATTGCTCACCACAACAAGACACCGTGTCGCGCTCAAAATCCAGGTCCGTGGCTCCAAGGTCAAGGTCACACTTAGAGGTCAATGGTCAAAATCCGTTCGTCTGTACAATCGTGTCCGCTTCATAACTCTGACAATAATGGACGGATTTTCAAATAACTTCGCACACTTGCTTACCACAACAAGACGACGTGTCGGCACAAAATCCAGGTCCGTGGCTCCAAGGTCAAGGTCACACTTGCAGTTCATAGTTCAAAAACAGGTACGTAATTTCGTGTCCGGCCCGTAACGTCACAACCCCTTCAGGGATTTTTAAATAACTTGGCACAAGTGATCACCATAACAAGACGATGTGTCGCGCGCAATACCCAGGTCCGTATCTCAAAGGTCAAGGTCGCACTTGCAGTTCATAGGTCAAAAACAGGTACGCATTTTCGTGTCCGGCCCGTAACGTCACAACCCCTGCAGGGATTTTTAAATTACTTAGCACAAGTTATCACCACAACAAGACGATGTGTCGCGCGCAATACCCAGGTCCGTATCTCAAAGGTCAAGGTCACACTTGCAGTTCATAGGTCGAAAACAGGTACGCATTTTCGTGTCCGGACCGTAACGTCACAACCCCTGCAGGGATTTTTAAATTACTTGGCGCAAGTGATCTCCACAACAAGACGATGTGTCGCGCGCAATACCCAGGTCCGTATCTCAAAGGTCAAGGTCACACTTGCAGTTCATAGGTCGAAAACAGGTACGCATTTTCGTGTCCGGACCGTAACGTCACATACCCTGCAGGGATTTTTAAATTACTTGGCACAAGTGATCTCCACAACAAGACGATGTGTCGCGCTCAAAACCCAGGTCTGTACATCAAAGGTCAAGGTTACACTTGCAGTTCATAGGTCAAAAACAGGTACGCAATTTCGTTTCCGGACCGTAACTTCACAACCCCTGCAGGGATTTTTAAATAACTTGGCACAAGTGATCACCAAAACAAGACGATGTGTCGCGTGCAAAACCCAGGTCTTCAAGGTCAAGGTCACACTTGGAGGTCAAAAGTCAAATTGTGTTCGGTCAATAATTCTAGCATTCATGGATGGATTTTCAAATAACTTAGCACAAGTGCTCACCACAACAAGACGATGTGTCACGTACAAAATCCAGGTCTGTGGCCTCAAGGTCAAGGTCACACTTAGAGGTCAAATGTCAAATAGTGTCCGGTCAATAACTTTTGCATGCCTCGACGGATTTTCAAATAACTTGGCATAAGTGCTCATCACAACCAAACGACTTGTCGTGCACAAAATCCAGGTCCATGGCTCCAAGGTCAAGGTCATACTTAATTTGTTTTTTTCATTTATTTCTTAAATTTTATGTGTTTTTTTTTTAATTTTTATTTAATTCTTTTTTTTTTTAATCTTTTTTTATTGAATTATTTTTAATAATTAATTATTTTTTCATTTTTATTTTTTTAATAATTTTTACTTTTTATTTTTAAATATATCTGTTGATTTCATATTGCTCCAAGGTCAAGGTCACATTTAGACGTCGTTTCGGAGACATTTGTCGCTTACTGTGACATTTCTTGTTTTTTTTACATATTTCTTCGTTGTTTTGGTCAATTCTTACACATAGCTTCTTACACATATATGTTGCCCCCAATCCCCCACCCCTTTCCTCTCCCACGCCCCCCCACCCCCACACTCGAAACTGTTTTTTTATTTTACATATTTCTGTGTTGTTTTGATCAATTCCTATATGTTATATTGTCTCCCTCTACTCCCCCCACACACACTCGAAACTGGATATTTTTATTTAATTTTTATTTGTTTACATATTTAAGTTGTTTTTGTCAATTCTTACACATAGCTTCTTACACATATATGTTTCCCCCTCCCCCACCCCACCCCACTCGAAACTCGATTTATTTTTTATTTTTATTTGTTTACATATTTCTGTCATGTTTTTGTCAATTATTACACAAAGCTATGTTACCACCTCCCAACTCCCATCCCCTCCCACTAGAAACTGGAATATTTTTTATTTCTTTACATATTTCTGTGTTGTTTTGGTCAATTCTTATATAGCTTCTTACACATATATGTTGCTCTCCCCCACCCCGCCTCTCCACCACCCCCCACCCCCACTCAAAACTCGATTTTTAATTTGTTTACATATTTTTGTGTTGTTTTGGTCAATTCTTACATAGCTTCTTACAAGTACATGTTGCCCTCATCTCCAACCCCTCCCCATCCCGCCTCCCCCACCCCCACCCGCACTCAAAACTCGATTTCTTTATTATTATCTTTTACATATTTCTGTGTTGTTTTGGTCAATTCTTACACATGTTGAATGTTGGTGCGCAACCGCCCTGCCCACCCCATTGGTTTATGGACTCCCCTCACATGGAGGTCAGGAGGAGGGGAATTGTTTTCATTTAATCTTCCATTATTTGGATATTAATATTTTAATTTGATCGCAATCATTTACATATAAAACAATTTAGATTAAATTCAGATACACAGATGAAATATCAATAGAAAAATGAAATGAGGCCACAATAAAAATTGCCAGATATCAGCTCCATCCCCGAGTTGCCTTTCGACCACAAATTTCTTTTAAATGACAGCAATTTTGGATTAAAACATAAAAACAATATCATTTCACATAATTTTATATCGGCCCGAGTTTCTATACAAGCCCCATCCCCCAACCCCACCCCAAATTGTTTTAGCCTTGTTTTCTGATGGTATATTCTAGCTATATAATTTATTATTCTCCTCTGAAAAATCGAATAGTCGAACTGCGCTGTTCTCCGACAGCTTTTGTTTTTCTTCTTAAGTATCATAGGTTTAAATATATTATTGGTGCAATATAATCAACAGTTTGTACGATGCAAAAACATTTTGCGTTGTACTATTCTTACAATTAATAATTGAACAAATACAAGTCATGTAGAAAACCTATCGGGACGTCGCGAGTTTTAAAAATTCCTTGTGTCCCTTTGGATTTGAACCGGATTTAAGGGTCAAGTCCAGTACGCAAGGGACAAGGACACATTTCTGCTATATATTTTAGCAGATTCGTTCATTCGGGGGACACTGAATACGGATGACACTAGGAGCTTGCGTTATGAGATCCCGCCTCAGTTCCATTAAGTCCCGCCTTAATTCCATTAAGTCCCATCTCAGTTCCGTTAAGTCCCGCCCCAGTTCCATTAAGTCCCGCCTTAATTCCATTAAGTCCCGCCTCAATTCCATTAAGCGATGGGAAAGCTTATATTAGCAGTATTTTATAACGGATATTTCGACAATAAAGCATGTTTAAAACATTGTTTACTAAACAGATGCGATAGCCTGTTTACAAATACCTATTAACATATTTTAATATTATAATATGCAAACTTTTTAAGCCGAAATTAAGGTTTTATTTCATACCCCAACCAACCCCGTTTTCCTTCTCGGAGAACGGATTGAATGGGGTATGAATGATTGGACCACGTAATGTGGGCTCGATAAGTTCGGAGTGGAGGTTGGAGACTCCTCGAACACTGTAAGATAGCAGACTGATTCGAATTTGCAAATTTCACTAAAGGTTTTTGAACTATCCCTTTGTGTGTGTAGTAATTATTATATGTTAATGAATACACTAAGAGACACAGGACTTAGTCTTTACTATAGTACACATAGAATAGCTTAAAGGGAAACGCGGCAATCTTGAAATATATCAAATGGGTGTCTCGATTTACATATCCAGTATCATTTTTACTTTTACCCTGGTTACATTTAAATAAATCAAATTTAAATATTCACTTTTTCGTCTTATTATACTATAAGTGTTAATATATTACTGGTGCAATAATATAAAACTCTTAATTCGACGCTCCAGTTTAGAGATTTGGCCTGGCTGCTTAAACCCTCAAATACAAGTGAAGCATGGTAGTGTTGGAGATTAATGGGCAATTATCACAGTTTGTTGTCATTACTGACCATACGTTTTTGGATCAAGTTGATACACCCAAGAAGTACTGTATATATATGCATAAAAATGTACAAAACATAATGGATTAACTAATATATATAATATATATATATTTAAAATGAACACTAAATTATTTGCTAGCAAATAAATGCAAAATAAAATCAAGATGTTCCCTCAATAAAAGATAGCCTGTTGGACTCGATATGTTTACATTCAGACAAAATGAGTTTTGAGATTCATAGTAATATATAGTATGATCTTGCAATCAATATCTCCAAACTATGTATCTTTTTATGGGTTGTGCTGAAGTCATTATAGAGAATGAAGTTTCAGTGTTGTTAGTGTGTGTGTGTGTTAATGTGTGTGTGTGTGTGTGTGTGTGTGTTTAATTAAAAATCAGTAGTTGACCATATATAATATATGTGTTTGTAATTATTTTGATTACGTTTTCTTTCAATTCTGTTCAGTTCAATACGAATTAATATATATCCATCTGCCTTATACAGTGATGGAATGCAGTCGCATGTTTTGGGAGGATTTGACCTGTAAATTCAGGTGAGCATGCTGTTACGACAGGCTAGAAAAACACAACTCAAATATTCTCCCTGGTAGAAGAATTTGGGGCTAGCTTGGTAGTCCTGGAGAACTTTTGGGCGATTGACATATGCTGCAGTGAAGAGGCTATTATTCCTTATTGAAGCCATACAAATAACAGCATGGGGTGCTAATTGATATGGTTCAGACTGTACTGACCAGTCTGATGCTTAGTATTTAGAGATCTTATCAGACAGAGCATTACACATGATTGGGGGAGTGTTTTGTATATTTATAAAGTCAACATTTGAAAACGAAAAAGGCAACAGTTGAAGATGAACAATATGTCATTTTCAAAACATAATTATGAGATAGTTTTTTCATTCATAAACATCACCTTACTTTGTGTGACGTCATACACTTAACAATTGTGTGATGTTATGAATGTATCAGGCTCGACCAATCAAAATCATTCTAGGTTTTATTTAAAGTGTGTACATAAGAAAACATGTAATGGGTGTATGACACCGCTACCTATAACAAGAAAGGACTTACATATACCTGTCTTTATGTACAATTTCCTCCAGCTGTGTTTATCATTACTGCATATGCTTGACTTTTGTACAATGGTTACTGCATCTATGCATCTATGTATAATTATGTAACCCTTGTACAATGGTTACTGCATCATATTTATATGCAACTTATGCAAAATGGTTACTGCATATATATATAGGTAAAAATAAATATAAAAAGATCGGACAGGGAAAGTAGCATTCAAGGAGGACAGTAAACCACAAAACACACAAACAAACACGCAAACAGACAAACAAGAAGGCAAAAGCAATAATAAATGCAAACGACATCACAAACACAAAAAGGGTTGACAATAGGGCTACCGCCTTGGAACGGTCAGTGGCAAAGTAGGCCACTGGGGGGTTTAAACCGGTTCTAGGGTGCACCAAACCTCCACTTACCCTACTGTCATCCAATTAAAACAGGACAGTGTAAATAAAGAAATCCCAGCCATGATCTAATCTCTAACCAACAAGGCAGCATCAATAGGCAATATAAGTAAAACACAAATATGCTCGAGTAAATATAATACAAAACAACAATAGCCTAGAAAGCCACAATGAAGGTACTCAATGACTTGGCAGAAGCCAGAGCAGTAAGAGAATACACCATTAAGGGCACGACAAGAAAGATCATGGACAAACATCAAAGCATTTCCAAAGAGATAATATGGAACAATTCAGCAATTAAAATCAATGGCAAACCAACATATTTAAAAACATGGGAAAATCGAGGGATAAAATATATTGAACAGTTATACGATTATACAAATAAAAGATTTTTCACATTTCCTGAATTCAAACAAATTTATGATATTAGCGAAGTAGATTTTTTAAAATACCATTCACTTATTACAAGTATACCACCTGACTGGAAAGAAAAACTCAAGACAGAAGCAATAAACAACATGGAAAACATACATCAATCTTTAATAAACAAAGTTCTTGAAGGAAATAAGGTTAATGGATTAATATATAAATTACTAATAGAAAACAAATGTCAAAAAAGAATTAAAAAACCTCAGAGTAAATGGGAAGAAATATTTGAAAATTTAGAGTGGAAACAAATTTATTTAATACCTTTTCGATGTACTATAGATACGAAATTAAGAGCATTTCAGTATAAATATCTTACTCGAATTTTACCTTCCAATAAACTACTACACAAATGCAAGCTAGTGAATTCAAGTCTTTGTGACTTTTGCAACATGCATGTGGAAACGATTACACATCTCTTTTGGGAATGTCATATAAGCCAGATATTTTGGTCACAATTACAACAAATTCTACAAAGCAAAGGGTTTCAAATTACTTTTGATTTAAAGACTGTATCATTTGGTTTAATATGTAAAAACAACAGAAACGCTAGTATTTTGAACTTTATTATTATTATTTCAAAATACTTTCTATACAGAAACAAGTATTATAAAACCATCCCTGATATTGATTGCTTTATGAGATATTTGCATTATAGGAAAGATATTGAGGAAATTATTGCATTTTCTAAGAACAAACTTGAACAACACAATGCCAAATGGAACTTTGTTGACATTTGAGAGATAAAATAGAGATAGAAGGTTAATTAGTAACGATCACTTTCCATAGATATACCTCTTACTATACTCATACTATACTCTTCTTTTTTACTATCTTTCTATCATCAACCTTTTTCTCCCTATATATTTCTATTAAAACTAAACGTTTTCTTTTCAATACATTATATTGTAATTTATTGTTGAATATAATTTCATAATTATAGCTGTTGTACATTATTGTATTGAAAAGAAATAAAATGTTAAAAACATAATACAAAACAACAATAGCCTAGAAAGCCACAATGAAGGTACTCAATGACTTTGCAGAAGCCAGAGCAGTAAGTGAATACACCATTAAGGGCACGACAAGAAAGATCATGGACAAACATCAAACGCCACCGTCCCAATAGGCTTTAGGTAGGCGTCATCATAGGGTCCACAGCCTGTCCGGTCATCGTACAATTAAAGAGGAAAGCATAGTGGCGAACTGTAAAAGGGTCCACCACCAAGCATGCAGTACGTTGCAAAATGATAGGGTCATAACCTCTTTTGATAAACTTTTTAACAAGTTTAACAAAGATAGTATGAAAGTGATCATGACCTAGAATCTTACGAAGTTTATAAATCACATCACCATAGAAGTCAGGTTGTGATAGTCCTTGTCGCAGAAGAATCCTTAAATTACTTTTATATTTGGAAAGAAGATCAGGGTTACGATAATAAAATTTTGCAAAGGTTTTACGAAGTTTATGATAACGGTAACCCTGATTGAGTAACTTTTTAGTTGTACAAAGATTACGAATATTAAAGTCCTCAACTCGAGTACAAGCTCTAGAAAAACGAATAAGTTGAGACACATATACCCCATAAGAAGTTGCTCGGGGAACATCCCCATCCAAGTGGGGGATAATTAACAATGTCAAAATTAAAATCATCTCTCTTGTCATAGATTTTGCTAATTATTTTACCGTTTTCAATCGAGAGATCTAAATCAAGAAAAGAAGCGTTATTATCAGATATATTAGCTTTGTTAAGCTGAAGTTCTTTAGGATAAACTCTTGTACAATGGTTACTGCATATATGTATATGCACCTCTTGTACAATGGTTACTGTATCATAGTTATATGTAACTATTGTACAAAGGTTACTGCATCATATGTATATGTAACTCTTGTACAATGGTTACTGCATCTATGTATATGTTACTCTTGTACAATGGTTACTGCATCTATATATATGTAACTCTTGTTCAATTGTTACTGCATCTATGTATATGCAACACTTGTTCAATGGTTACTGCATCATATGTATATGTAACACTTGTACAATGGTTACTCATATATGTATATGTAACACTTGTACAATGGTTACTGCAACTATGTATATGTAACTCTTGTACAATGGTTACTGCATCTATGTATATGTAACTCTTGTTCAATGGTTACTGCATCTATGTATATGTAACTCTTGTACAATTGTTACTCCATTTATGTATATGTAACTCTTGTTCAATGATTACTGCATCATATGTATAACTCGTGTACAACGATTACTGTATCTATGTATATGTATCTCTTGTACAATGATTACTGCATCTATGTATATGTAACTCTTGTACAATGGTTACTGAAACTATGTATATGTAACTCTTGTAAAATGGTTACTGCATCTATGTATATGTAACTCTTGTTCAATGGTTAGTGCATCTATGTCTATGTAACTCTTGTACAATAGTTACTGCATCTATGTATATGTGACCCTTGTTCAATGGTTACTGCATCTATGTATATGTAACTATTGTACAATGGTTACTGCAACTATGTATACGTAACTCTTGTACAATGGTTACTGCTGCACTTGTACAACGGTTACTGTATCATATTTATATGTAACTCTTGTACAATGCTTACTGCATCTATGTATATGTAACTCTTGTGCAATGGTTACTGCATCTATGTATATGTAACTCTTGTACAATGGTTACTGCATCTATGTATATGTAACTCGTGAACAATGATAACTGCATCTATGTTATGTAACTTGTACCATGGTTGCTGCATCATATGTATATGTAACTATTGTACAACGGTTACTGCATCTATGTATATGTAACTCTTGTTCAAAGATTGCTGCATCATATGTATATGTAACTCTTGTTCAATGGTTACTGCATCATATGTATATGTAACTCTTGTACAATGGTTACTGCATCTATGTTTATGTATCTCTTGTACAATGGTTACTGCATCTATGTATATGTAACTCTTGTACAATGGTTACTGCATCTATGTATATGTAACGCCTGTGCTATGCTATGGTTACTGCATCTATGTATATATAACTCTTGTACAATGCTAAATGCATCTATGTTCATGTAACTCTTGTACAATGGTTACTGCATCATATTTATATGTAACTGTTTTACAATGGTTACTGCATCTATGTATATGTAACTCTTGTACAGTGGTTACTGCATCATATGTATATATAACCCTTGTACAATGGTTACTGCATCTATGTATATGTAGCTCTTTTACAATGGTTACTGCATCATATTTATATGTAACTCTTGTACAATGGTTACTTCATCTATGTATATATAACCCTTGTACAATGGTTATTTTATCTATGTATATGTAACTCGTGTACAATGGTTACTGCATCTATGTATATGTAACTGTTGTACAATGGTTACTACATCTATGTATATGTAACTCTTGTAAAATTGTTACTGCAACTATGTGTATGCAACTCTTGTACAATGGTTCCTGAATCTATGTATATGTAACTATTGGTCAATGGTTACTGCATCTATGCATATGTAACTATTGTACACTGGTTGCTGCATCTAGGTATATGTAACTCTTGTACAATGGTTACTGCATCTATGTATATGTAACTCTTTTACTATGGTTATTGCATCTATGTAAATGTAACTCTTGTACAATGGTTACTGCATCATATTTATATGTTACTCTTGTACAATAATTACTGCATCTATGTATATGTAACTCTTGTACAGTGGTTACTGCATCTATGTTTATGTACCTCTTGTATAATGGTTACTGCATTATATGTATATGTAACTCTTGTACAATGGTTACTGCATCTATGCATCTATGTATATGTAACTCTTGTACAAAGGTTACTGCATCATATTTATATGTAACTCTTGTACTATGGTTACTTCATCTATGTATATGTAACTCTTGTACAATGGTTACTGCATCAATGTGTATGTAACTGTTGTATAATGGTAACTGCATCTATGTATAAGTAACTCTTGTACAATGGTTACTGCATCTATGTATAAGTAACTCTTGTACAATGGTTACATATATGCATACTGTACGAGTCAGTTTGTATGAATGATTATAGGTGTATTTAAATGTGCCTTTATGGGACAATTAATTAAGT